>JAKELK010000189.1:0-124306 GCA_021525775.1 Lactarius deliciosus
AGGCTACAGTAGGCCCGGGAGCGCGGACTTGAGCACGGCGGGATTGTTACGCATTTCTCTTACTCTCTCGAACCTTCTCGTAGTAACCCAACGTGTCGACTCATGTTCTGTATCCTTCGGTTACTTTCTCCCATATTCCGATCGTTTCTCACGACTTCTATTGACTCGACCCTCGTAGTACTTAAGGACTGTCCTGTAACTACCAGAGCTTTAAGCTCGACCTATTGTACTCAACTACAGTAGCTGACTCGAATATGACTCTTGGCTTCACCGAAACCCCGAACCCCGAACGATTCTCCTTTCGTCTTGTGAACCCTCACTCCGCCGTCTGTTGTCGGCAATCGCCCTTTTGAACTTCGAACTCCGAACGAACCCGAAACCCGAGTACGCCTTACTGAGCGTAACATCAGGTCGAGCTTTCCCCGAACTACGACCCCCGAATAGAACATGATGAACATCGACTCAACTTATGCTGAGAGTGACGGAGGAGGACGTCTACTCCTTCCGTTTGCAACATCACCAAACCTCGAAGATAACATCGCGCCTCATCTGAAATTGAACACAGTCTTCTTGCAGATGGGACAGAGCAGAGCCCCGTGGACTGGATACTACGTCAACTGGCGAGGAACTAAACAAGCCATCCGGATGTACCAGGGAGTCTGGTTTGAAATCCGATACGAGAAAATGCCGGACGTCTGGTTCGCGTACCGGGTTGCGCGATCAGCCTTCAATCTGCTACACGAACCAAACGAACGAATGAACATCGACGAATTGAAAGCGCAGACCGCCATGCAGGAGGTCAAGACCAGCAACGCTCCCGCACCACCGACATCCGGATTCACCATCACCCACGCCACGACCACTCCGCACGCCCCAGCCACCGATAGTGAACCCGCAAAAGAACCAGATACATCGATCCCTGGGATCGGTGCCAACTTCGGAGAAGGCTCAAGCAAAGACAAAGGAAAGGAACCGGCCAAGATGACAGCCGGAGAATTCAGCAAAGGATTCAGTAGCGGTAAAGATACGCCCGGCGCCACTCCCGACGGAGGCGACAACGACAGCGACGACGGTACAGGCGACAACGAAGAAGATCGCAAGATGAAGCGGTTCTTCAAGGCCATGCGCGGAGAACGCCTCGAAGGAAGCCTTCCCTCGCCGTTCACCGGCGATCGCACCAAAACCAAGAAGTTCCTTATCGCTTTCGACAGGTACTGTTACCTCAACCAGGATACGAACAAAATCAAAGACCCAATGAAGCGAACGATGATGTTCCTCGGGCTCTGTGTCGACAAAGCCGAAACATGGGCGGAACGCGCCTCCGAATGGCTCATGAAGATCCGAAATGGTGACGAAATCGTCCCGTTCGGCTTCGACGTCTGGCAGATCACCGAACGCGAGTTTCACGACGCATTCACCAACTTCGCCGACGCAGATAAAGCCCACCAGGACCTCCTAAAGCTACGCATGAAAGAAGGAAGACTCGACGAATACATCGGAGAATTCCAGGATCTCGTCAACTGTGCCGGAATGGACATCAACGAGCCAAGCGCGCTCCGTATGTTCGCACAGGGTCTGCAAGGCACTCTCGCCCACACCTGCATCTTCCAGAACAACCCCGAGAACTTCCGCCAGTGGGTAACGAGCGCCCAGACGAACCACCGCAATTGGCTCAAGGTACAGGCCCTCAAAGAACACAGTCCGTTCCAGCCGCAGTCGCGCCACCCTGGTCAAAGTCCGTTCACGCGCCGATGGAACAACAGCAACAGCAGTGGACAACGCCCCGCTCGTCACCCCGACGCAATGGATGTCGATACCATCCGCAAAGCCACAACCGAAGACGAGAAGTTGAAATACCGTTCCGAAGGACGATGCTTCAACTGCGGAAAACAAGGCCACCTCAGTCGCAACTGTCCGGATCGCAAACCACGCATCGCCGGTGCCGCCATGGACCCAACCCCGCACATCGCAGTCGCAACCGTGGCCCCTCCTCAACCACCCGTAGAAACGGCAGTCATCGACGACGCCTTCCTACGCAAGATAGCCGCAATTTCAATGCGTATGACTCCGGAGCAGCAGGATTTCTTAGCTAAAGAACTAGTTTCTCATGGCGCGGATTTTCAGTAAGCTCGGGCCCGTCGTCCTGGATCCGAGCTCTCGTCCCTAGCAGTGTTTTTGTACCTCGAATCAATGCTCTCAGAATAGATGTACATTTTCTGCAAAGTGAAGAAGGCGCCCAATTTGCCGCTCTAGTCGATACTGGAGCAACTCATAATTTTATGACCAAAGATACCGCAATCTTTCTCAACCTACACCCCCGAAAACTACGCCAACCACGAACAATCCGAAACGTCGACGGAACAGCAAATAAAAGTGGACAAATCACCGAATACGTCGATCTGTTCCTTCGACCTGCGTACAAACGAGGAAAGGCCAGAATACCCGATTTCGAAGGAACATCACACCGCTTTTACCTTGCTGACCTCGGGAGCGATGCCATTATACTCGGGTACCCGTGGATGGCCAGTCACAAAGAACCGCTCGACTGGGAACAGCCCGACAATAATCCTGTACTACTCGCAAACCCAAAAGACTGGCTCATGCACTTCCTTGAACTAGAAGACGGTGATGAAGTCATCATGAAGATCTGTAAAACTACGCACACCCAACAACTCGCAGAAGCAGCTCACGACAAAACGGAACGCCCCTGGACGGAATTAGTCCCCGAAGAACTCCACCAATTCGAAAAGGTATTCAGCGAAACAGCCGCACAACGTTTCCCAGAATCAAAACGATGGGACCACGCAATCGATTTACTCCCCAACGCCCCGGCCACTCTCGATTGTAAGGTATACCCGCTGTCCCTAGCGGAACGAGAGGCGCAGGAAAAATTCCTATCGGACCATCTGGAGAAAGGCTACATACAGCCATCTCATTCCCCATACGCCGCACCTTTCTTCTTTGTCAAGAAAAAGGACAGGAAATTGAGGCCCGTCCAGGATTACCGCCGTCTCAATACCTGGACAAAGAAGAATAAGTACCCACTTCCGCTCATCGCAGAACTCGTCACAGAAGCACCTGGGCACGACTGGTATACCACGATGGATGTGAGATGGGGGTACAACAACGTGCGTATCAAGGATGGTGACCAGTGGAAAGCCGCCTTCAAAACGAGCAAAGGCCTGTTCGAACCCCTTGTCATGTTTTTCGGCCTCACCAATTCACCCGCGACCTTTCAAATGATGATGGACGAGATCTTCCGACCGGAAATTGCACAAGGATGGCTCAAGGTCTACATGGACGACATTATGGTGGCAACAAACGGATCCCGCATCGACCATCTAAATCATGTCGCCATTATCCTCAAACGACTCCAGGATCACGACCTTTTCCTTAAACCCGAAAAGTGTCGATTCGCCCAAACCTCAGTGGAATATCTCGGTGTCATCATCGGCCGAGAAGGCGTAGAAATGGACACAGTAAAACTCCAAGGCATCCTTGATTGGCCTACCCCAACCACAGTCACTGAAGTCCGCTCGTTCCTTGGCTTTGGCAACTTCTACAAACCATTCATTGCGGACTACGCAAAAATCGCCCGCCCTCTTCACGATCTCACCAAGAAAGGAGTCACCTTTCACTGGTCTGCAACTCAAGAAACAGCTTTCGCCACGTTAAAATCACGCTTTGCCTCCCGACCCGTCCTAGCGTCCATCGACTATGACCGCCCCTTCACACTCCAGACTGACGCCTCCGCATTCGCCCTCGGTGCCACGCTTACGCAACCACAAAGCGATGGCCACCTTCATCCTGTCGCGTTCTTCTCCTCCTCACTCCTCCCGGCGGAGGTCAATTACGATGTATATGACCGCGAATTGCTGGCCATAGTCAAATCCTTCCGCCACTGGCGCCACCACCTGCTTGGCGCACGTCACCCAATTACTGTCCTCACCGATCACAACAACCTCGCCTACTTCCGCGCACCTCACAAGATCTCGGGGAGGCAGGCCCGCTGGATGGAGACACTGGCTGAGTTCGACTACACACTCCACCACGTCCCGGGCAACTTGAACACTGTCGCAGACCTCCTCTCCCGACGACCAGACCTTAAAGAGGGGGTGATCGACGTCAACGACAACATCACAATTCTACCTGACCACCTTTTCATAAATAAAATCCAGCTGACGAACGACCCAGACACACGGCGGAAAGCAATCTCCGAACTACACGACACACCAATCGCAGGACACCCAGGGATTGCAAATACTTGGGCACTCGTCAGCGAACGATACGAAGGGGATAACCTCAGACAATTTACCGAGCAATACGTCAAAGGCTGCCCACAGTGCCAAACCAACAAAAGTCAGCGAAAGGCACGAGCACCACTGCAGCACCTCGACACGCCGGTAGAAGAAGGCCCCTTCCAATACGTTAGCCTGGACTTAATCACGGACCTACCACCAAGCGGGAAATTTGATGCCATCCTCACAATAGTCGATCAGGGATGCAGCAAGGCAACCAAGTTCATCCCATGCACAAAAACAATCACGGGTGAAGGAGTAGCAACCCTCTACGTACGGCACCTCCTCCCCTGGTTTGGAATCCCCAAACGCATCATCTCCGATAGGGACCCCAGATTCACAAGCGCATTCGCCACGGAAATCTGTACGCAGACAGGCATCCGACAAAACCTCAGCACAGCCTTCCATCCACAGACGGACGGGCAGACGGAACGCATGAACGCCTGGGTAGAGCAATACCTACGACACTGGGTTAGCCAGCAAGGACAGGATAACTGGGCCCAATACCTCCCTTTGGCAGAATACGCACACAACTCATGGCCACATGACATTACCAAACGATCCCCCCATGAACTCCTCTTCGGGATGAAACCGCGAATACATGTCGAACCTAGCGGAATTGATCGATCACCAACGGCGACTGAACGGCTAATACAACTACAGCAGGCAAGACTACACGCCGCAAACGCACTCCTCAGGCGATACAAGACTCGTGAACCACGGGTCCAATACGATGAAGGCGATAAGGTCTGGCTGGAAGGAAGAAACCTCAACCTTCGTGTACAATCACGGAAACTTGCCCCGAAGCGGTACGGCCCTTTCACGATCATCAAGAAAGTGTCGCCGGTCGCCTATCAACTACAGCTTCCCGAGTACATGAGGATACACGATGTCTTCCACATCGACCTCCTAAGCCCATTTAAGGAGACGGATCAACACGGGCCAGCCTTCTTACCGCCACCACCTGACCTCGTGGACGGGCAAGAAGAACAAGAGATCGAAGCGATCCTTGACGTGAGAAGAAAGGGACGAGGGCGTAACATGCAGTACCTAATCAAGTGGAAAGGCTTCCCCACCTCGGAAAACGAGTGGGTTGACAGCAAAGACATGCACGCAGACGACTTGGTAAAACAATTCTATACCTCGCGATTGACGAAGGATAAAAGGACGACGAAATGAACGGAACGACAACATTCAACACCCACTCCTTTCCCAACATGACCTCTCACTTCTACCAACTCTTCTATACCGCCGCCACTGAAACAGCCATCTATGCCGACCTCTGGTTACGAATCCGCGAAGGAAATCACGAAGCAGGACCACCACCTACACTCCGAGAAGTCCTCTTTCCCCCCGTCTTCGTACCACCCGAATCACCACCACCCCCCTTCGAAGAACTCGAAGACACCGCAGTAGAAGACGAAATACTGCCATTCGCCAACGACACCCTAATAGTCACCACCAATCAACGCACCACCATCCCGAACGACCATCCTGGAGGGGAATGGCGTTTTAATCACCCAAAGACAAAACGCGCATACCCGTTTATGATCCGCCAAGCTGGAAATTTGACGAGAGCCCGTTATATCCAGTACAAAAGAAACCAACGGTATCCGCAAATCGAAGGTACTATGGGAGAAGGAGAGCGAGTCTATGAAGCCTTCCTCAGAGCGCACGACATGGATAAAGGACGCCCACTCCTGACGCCACCACAGATCCGTGTCTTCGACAGCGACACCACAGGTAGACCCCACGTAGACCGCGCGCTACGCACGATCGACGACTGGCCGTTGACAGCCGAGGTTCAACACTACAGAACCTTTGTCGCCGACTTAGAAGAGCAGCACGACCAGGCGCTCCGCCTACGACATGCCATCGCTGAAACCATGGCACGGATCAAAAATTCGGTTTGGCGCCTCTCCCAGAACAATGTTTACCGACGTGTGCAAACCATCATTCAGCGAGAAGACGACCCGACCCTCTGGGTCAGCAACGGCAACCTCCGAGTTGAAATGCAATACGCGCAAGAGTTACCAGATTCCGTCCCCACCTACACAAACGTCTGCAGATGGTGTCAAGAAGCTAATCACGACGCCGCCCACTGTCTCACCTTCACCCAGTGTCCGTACTGTCAGAAATTCGGACATAGAGGCGAACAGTGTTATCGCCCCCATCAAAACTGTCACCTCGAATGCCTTGTCCCGCGCGAACATCGTCGCTACAACCACCCATGCCGCCTACGACCCGTACCGGACGAAGATGACATCGACACGGAATTCAGACGCCGCATGCGCCGTAATGATCGTATCACTCGTCGAAGGGACCGTCGCGCCGGACTCTAAGGAAGGGGTGATGTTACGCATTTCTCTTACTCTCTCGAACCTTCTCGTAGTAACCCAACGTGTCGACTCATGTTCTGTATCCTTCAGTTACTTTCTCCCATATTCCGATCGTTTCTCGCGACTTCTATTGACTCGACCCTCGTAGTACTTAAGGACTGTCCTGTAACTACCAGAGCTTTAAGCTCGACCTATTGTACTCAACTACAGTAGCTGACTCGAATACGACTCTTGGCTTCACCGAAACCCCGAACCCCGAACGATTCTCCTTTCGTCTTGTGAACCCTCACTCCGCCGTCTGTTGTCGGCAATCGCCCTTTTGAACTTCGAACTCCGAACGAACCCGAAACCCGAGTACGCCTTACTGAGCGTAACAGGGATGGTACCGTGACGGGCCCATAGGTTTAATGCAAATAATTAGCCTCATATAAATCACCACATTCGTTGTCTTTTCAGCCCTAAACAAATATAATGGGTGAAGTAGCATCTGTAGACATGAGATCATAAGATTCAGATAAAGAAGATCTATTCAAAAATTCAACGTTCAACGACAACATCAGGAAAAACCCAAACCCTCAATTTATGACAAAAGAGTATATTTCAGTCATTTGACGACAATTGAAGCAAAAAACCAAATTGTTTGGTTTTTTCCTGATGAAATGACAACTATGTACTGCCGCAGAATAAATTAGCATCACAGGAGCTCCGCGTCAAACCCTGTCCCTGCATCCCAGCTTTACCCTCAGGTTTCCGATGTTTCTGCACCCCACAGCCCATTTCACGGCCCCACCATTGTCGCTTCATCTTCGTCTCACATGGCCGCTCATCAGCATAACTTGAATCCCACCGTCGAGTGGCCCACCCCATCCCCAACTCCTTTTTCTCTGTTGCAATACCATCAACGCGCACTGCCAACAGAATGTGCACATCTAGCCCCACCACATCTTGGGTTTTTTACGCCACTGACTTCCGTCACCACACCCCGGTGCCAGCTGAAGAGTGTCACAATTTTCTGAATTTCTCACTTCATTGACCTCAGATGAACGTCACATGTATTCTACTTTATGTTAATGGGTAATTCATCACATTTTCCATTAATTCTGAGGTAGAAGTCTCTGCCTATGGAGGGCACGTGGAGGATCCCAGGATCGAGAAGAGCGATTTGACTAAGGCAATTTTCTCACGGCCTTACCTGTGCCGGTTGAGAACGAGACGCGAAATGAGCGGGAGCTTCCAAGTTCGAAAACTGGCTGGTCAAGGCCTAGGATGACTCGATGACTAGGGGAATCTGCGGTTACCGGGATAGTTGCAACTTAAGTTGCAACGTCGTTTCTCGTTCCGTATTTTCCGTGGGTCTACCCTTAATTTTTTTTCCACTTATTTATAGCTGCTGTGCGCCATGGTCACCGTTAGCCCTGTATTTCGTCCTACGGTGCCACCGCCAAGCAAAGTTCACCATGTCCCAGTCGATCCCATTTCTGCAATCTTTACTTTCTCTCCTCTTGTTGCTCTTGTGTACGAACTACGCTTTCTGTGATCCTCTAGTCAACTTTCAAGTCGCTCAGCCTCCGCCCTTCATTCTCGACACGGAATCACTCCAGTGCACTGTTCCCATTCTTCAGTCAGTCTCGTTACCTCGCACATCTCAGTCCGTGCGCACTCATCTCGTTTGGCTCTCAGGCGCACATTTGGATCCTCCATTGGAGAGTATGCAACTCTCACTTGGTACTTTTACCGTCTATATGCTGATGCTTGTGAATTCCAGTCCCGAGATTGTCCAGTACAAGTCTGTGACCTGTTATTGTACCTCCCTGTCGTCCCCGTTGATGCCTCACTTTCAGACCACCAACAGATTGCAGTACCCCCAACGAGTGGGGTGGTATCACCCTAAACTTAACCGTCACAAGCAACGGAACGCAGCTCCCCCGTTTCGCATTTTTTACTTTCCACAATGTTGAAAGTTTGTCAATTTCCTACTGTTGTGCTGTTCGACGTTTCAAACAAGACGGGTCGCATAGTTTGGCAATCTTCGACACCTATTCCGAACAACTTAGGAAGCGACGGTATCGTTTGGACGTACGTCAAAGACGTGACGCGCTTCATCCCCCTTTTCTCCGAACCCGGCACATTCATTTTGCAGCTCGATAACGTCGTCGAGCCCGGATACGATGGCGAATTCGCCGGTGAATCTTATTTACACTTACGATTCCGCCAGGAGTACTCAGAAATATTATGCAGTGACACTCGAAGCGACGATTTTCTCGGGCTCGTCGCGATTCCCGCCCGCACAGCGCGCGGACTTGATTATTCCGCTGACGAATCTCGCTAATAATACAGGTGATGAAGTATCCGTCCCTCCCGGATTTTCGGTGAGCTATCAGGACCTCCATATCCCCCCCGAACACATGTAAATTTTATACTTTCTTTAGGTCGAAGTCATGCTCCCTCGAAATGCTGTGACGGCATTCGCCGAGTTGCAAGCCACTGCAAGCGGCCGCGACATGCTCTGGGTGTGTGTGCCGTTTGTTGGAAGTCTCCCTGCTCTGATTGTTGCACTATCTGTCGTGCTAGTATTATAACATTCCCAACCAGTTCCTTAGCTATTTTCCTGCTGGGACAGTAGGTGAAGGACCGTTCCGCGAGGTCCGTGTCCTGGTGGATGGCCAGGTTGCTGGCGTTGCATTTCCCTATGCCTTCTTATCCACAGGAAGTGCACTACCTCCCGCATGGAGGTATGTCCTACCGTTGTGCCATCGTGCCTCAGCCAGCCTTAGGAATCCCCCAGGCCAATCACCTCATACGGTGCCCTAGATATGCCCACCTACCATCTTGACCTCACACCTTTCATACCTATTCTCACCAATGGCCAGCCGCACAACATCACGCTTGATGTCGCCTCTGCCGAGTCAGATCACCAAATCAACCCAAACTGGTATCTTTCCGGGTTGCTACAAGTCAACCTCGACTCGTCGACTTTACCGACTACGGGGAATATCACGCTATATCAGGCGGACGATTATGCTTTGTCGACTGCCTCGGGATTTAATGACAGCGATATAAATATCGTTGTTAACGCATCGCGTAGTATACACATCGAGGCGGTGATCATCGCTGGGAGCGGGGAGAAAACCAAAGTGGTATTCACACAGAATCTGGAATATGGGAACGTGCAGACCTATCTCCAATATCCCTTTCGGCTGGTTTGTTTGTGTGAAAGACCAACTGTGACGATTCGCACTGATTTCAGACATTTTTAGCATATTTTCCAGATCGCCTCTGGTGAAACCATCTCGACACACAATGGCGAGACAGCGCTGCAGGATACCTTTACATATCCTCTCCTCCTCGATTTTACGCCGCCGGGCAGCCCAGCCGGTATTATCTCTCCCTGTGTCTCCTCCGCTTGCTAACCCCCTCTTCTAGTCATCGCGATGCAAATTGATCGCGCGTACGACCGCGTGCTTCTCCCTGCGCCGTTCATTATGGGCACCACCATTATGGAACGCCAGGTCGCGGCGGGGATGGAGCAGAGTAATAGCGATGGCTGGGATGGACGTAGCAGCAACACGTTCAACTATATCGACACCGAGGGTAATACCTACACTCGACAGGTCAACGCGTCCAGCAATGCTATCACGTTTGACAATCAAGCAGGCACCCTCGCGCCGAAGACAGGTCCCTAGATTCCCAATCGATATGAAGGCGCGGTTGCCAAGTGCAGTGGCAGGGTAATCTGAACGATAAATGGTGATCGATACAATAGTATGATTGTATTACTTTATCTGGAGTCCTCGGTGTTCAACTGAACCGTGAATGTGTTTCTCGTGCCGCACACTGAAACTGCGACCCTTGTGTGGGGATCGCAACCGGAGGTCTAATGACGTACTTGCCCCTTAGGGTGACTTTGATACCTTGATCCGACTTGGCGGTTTGGTGTGCCTGACAGCCTCATATGATCAAGAGCCAAAGAACCAGACGATACCTATGTCGTACCACAGGGGGAGCGTTGCACCGTACCGTGTGATGGATCGCTTTCAGAAAGACTCTTACTATCTCAGACAGTGTTTGCACATTGGAAACCATAAACATAACCCATCGTATATTACTTACTATTTGCTTCCTCAGTTCGCCTGTTCCCGCATTCTGAGGAGTAAGTTTCTATCCCACCTAATTACTGTACTGGTTTCACTAATATCCCACCGTAGTCATATTAGGTTTGTCAATGATATCTGTTCCCACGTTCTGAGGATCATATTAGGATCTAACAACCTACCATAACCTATTACGTACGCGTTGTCCGTGGAGGTGGTAGCAGTGATACAGTACCGTACAGTAGGCCTGGGAGCGCGGAGGAGCGCATACTTGAGTGTGGCGGGACGGGCCCGGGCCGTGGTCACCTCCCCTTGATCTAAAATAGACGCTGACCTCGAAATTTGACGTGCGGGGTTCATAGTTAAGCCTAAGTTTGAAATTCTCGAGAAATTCGGTATCTCGCAAATATATAGTTATAAAATAGTTATCTGGTGAGAAAAACCCTCGGCATGGTTACTGTAGGGTCTGTAACAGAGCACCCTTTCAGACTCGGCCTGTACGTCTAATGTGTAGGTCCCTGTTTTGGATTTTGCTGTAATTCGCTCTTAGCGTTTTTACATCGTCTGTCAATAAATTACTTCCTAATGCACCCTCGATCTAGGATTCTGTTCTTGCCAAGGTCATCGCGCAAAATACATCACAAAAGCCCTCACGTTGCTTCAACCATTTCTGCACTTTGGACGTCAGGCCGCCTTCTTAACCTCACAAACTCATTGTGTCGCAAACACCATCTCGCTGACCTCCCGTAATCATGCACTACTACCATTTTTTATCTGTGCTTTCCGTCCTCCGAGTCGCCACTGGTCTTGCAAAGTCCCTTTCACCACCTTGAGACGACATGCACATCAAACACTCCTGGAACGCCGTCCCGAGGAACTGGGAGAGCCTGGGCCATCCGCCTTCTGGCACCACAATCGATCTTTACATTGCCCTCAAGCCTCAGCGTGAGAACGCCTTGGTTGACGCGCTCTACGAGGTCAGTGAACCCGGCCATCCAAGGTACGTCCATCACCACTCCTCCGCTACTGCATGTTCTCACGGGTGCCACCGCTCCGATGCAGATATCGTGCATATCTGACAAAGGAGCACGTGGCCGAACTCGTCGCACCGCGCCCAGAGACGCTCAAGCTCGTGAATTCCTGGCTCGAACACCACGGCATATCCTCTTCGT
Source organism: Lactarius deliciosus (assembly GCA_021525775.1). NCBI lineage: Eukaryota > Fungi > Basidiomycota > Agaricomycetes > Russulales > Russulaceae > Lactarius > Lactarius deliciosus. The sequence continues at coordinate 11,901 of JAKELK010000189.1, forward strand.
CCATTTCTATGACACACGGCGGCAATACACTGATGCTCAAGGGCGTTTCCGTTACTCAAGCCAACACTCTCCTCAGCGCATCGTACCAGCTCTACAGGCACGTCGAGACGGACGAGACCGTTGTCCGCACTGTCAGTTATTCGCTTCCCGTGGCGCTGCACTGGCACGTGTTGACTGTGGCGCCTACGACGTCCTTTTTTTTCCCAGCACGCAATGGCAGACACCGCGGAATCGCTCTGACAGGGCAGTGAAGGCGACACCAGGAGAGCCTGCGACGATGGTATCGAACCGTGCAAAGTCAATTACGTCACGCCGTCGTTCCTGCGCTGGCTGTACGAGACGGAAACCTATACACCCAATACTCGGGGCGAGAATGTGCTCGGGGTCGTGGGACTCTTAGGGGATCACCCGAGCCCGGCGGACCTGACGGTGTTCATGCAGAAATATCGCTCCGAAGCAGATGATGCGACGTTCACCATCGTAAAGGTCAATGGCGGAGTGTACGACCCGACGCACCCAAACGAAGAGGCAAACATGGACATCCAATACGCTGAGGCCATAGCGTATCCGACCCCTCACATCTTCTACAGCGCCAGCGCCAGCCGGTCGGACACGGGTAGCGATTTCGCAGTCTGGGTGGAATACATCCTCGACCAGGAGAACATCCCTCAGACCATCAGCATATCGTACAGCCATGAAGAGCATTCCATCTCGAGGGAATATGCAACCTATGTGTGTGAACAGTTCGCGGGGCTCGCTGTACGTGGCGTCAGCGTCCTCGTGTCGAGTGGTAACGACGGCATCGGCAGAGGAACCTGCCTGAGAGACGACGGCACCGTCCGGTTTGGACCTACATTTCCCGGAACCTGTACGTGTGGCCACTTTTTCTCAGATTGGATGTAGTACTGTACACGGGTGCGGGTCCAAGAAGCTCACTTCATCGCCACGCTTTTGCAGGTCCCTATGTTACCATCGTCGGCACAACGACGGACTTCGAGCCGGAGGTCGGAGCGGATTTGTCCGGCGGCGGCTTCTCGGACTACTTTGAGCGCCCATGGTACCAGGAAGCCTACACTGGAACCGAAAAGATCAATTCCCAGTTCCAGTGAGGAGGTCGTGTCTACCTTCCTCCAGCACCTCGGGAACCAATATCAAGGCCTTTACAAGTGTGTTCGCTTTTGCGACCTGATCTAAGTTAACCCATTCGTAATTTGTACTTGGTGCAGCGCTTCTGGCCGCGGCGTCCCCGACATCGCCGCGCAGGCCATCGGGCTCCCGATCTTTTTCAACGGCAACGAGCAAAAGGAGAGCGGCACAAGTTTGGCGGCGCCTGTGCGTCTCTCTCCTTCCTCCTCCTATTTGAGACGTCCGTCCTTGAGCGCCCAGCTGACTGCCAATCTACAGGTTGTGGCAGGCATCATTTCGCTGCTCAATGACTGGCTGATTTCGACAGGCCAGCGCCCGCTCGGCTTCCTCAACCCCTGGCTGTACGGAAGGGGCTTCCGGGGTCTCAACGACATCACAGTGGGCTCGAATCCGAGCTGCAACTTGGATGGATTCTCCGCCATCGTTGGATGGGACCCTGTGCGTTCCACTAGACTTGATACTTCTTCACTGTCGACGTTGAATGACCCAGGGCTACCTAGGTCACGGGTCTTGGAACGCCTAACTTCCGCAAAATGCTTGTTATTTTGAGATAGTAGAGTTTACGTTTCCGAATCCAATCAGCCAATGCTTAGGGAAATAGCACCATACATGTGCCGTGAAAGGCCACTCATTCACGCGCAAAGTCGAGGTCGAAACCGGCAATCGAAGACAAACAGTACGTCTAATGTGGTGGTCGCAAGGGGCCCCTGTTTTGGATTTGCTGTAAACGGGTCTGGGTCAAATACTGGTTTGTACTCTCCGGCCTATTGTAATCTCAATCCTGAAATACGGGGATTATTTGTGTCGTCCAATCCCAGTGAAGCGCTCACATCTCAATTGAGCATGTGACCGCATACGGTGCTGCATGGATGGGGACTCCCGGAATCTGTGATTACCGGGACAGTTTGCAACGTCTTAATTCTATTTTTTTTTCCCACTTATTTATAGCGGCTGTGCGCCGGTATGGTGTCAGTCCGCGCCGTTAGCCCTGTATTTCGTTCTGCGGTGCCACCACCAAGCAAAGTTCACCATGTCCCAGTCGACCCCATTTCTACAATCTTTACTTTCTCTCCTCTTGTTGCTCTTGAGTACGAACTACGCTTTCTGTGATCCTCTAGTCAACTTTCAAGTCGCTCAGCCGCCGCCCTTCATTCTCGACACGGAATCACTCCAGTGCACTACTACCATTATTCAGTCAGTCTCGTTGACTCGCTCATCTCAGTGCTTGCGCACTTACCTCAACTGGCTCTCAGGCGCACATTTGGAAACTCCATTGGACAGTATGCAACTTGCACTTGGAACTTTTACCGTCTATATGCTGATGCTTGTGAATTCCAGTCCCGAGATCGTCCAGTACACGTCTGTGACCTGTTATTGTACCTCCTTGTCGTCCCCGTTGATGCCTCACTATCAGACCACCAACTGGTTGCAGTACCCCCAACCAGTGGGGTGGTATCACCCTTAACTTTACCGTCACAAGCAACGGAACGCAGCTCCCCCGTTTCGCATTCTTTACCTTCCAGAATGTCGAAAGTTTGTCGATTTCCTACTGTTATGTAGTTCGATGTTTTCAAACAAGACGGGTTGAATAGTTTGGCGATCTTCGACACTTATTCCGAACGAATCTGGAGACGACGGGATCGTCTGGACGTACGTCAAAGACGTGACGCGCTTCATCCCCCTTTTCTCCGAACCCGGCACATTCATTTTGCAGCTCGACAACGACATCGGCGAGCCCGGACTCGACGGCGAATTCGCCGGTGAATCCTATTTACACCTACGATTCCGCCAGGAGTACTCAGAAATATTATGCAGTGACACTCGAAGCGACGATTTTCTCGGGCTCGTCGCGATTCCCGCCCGCACAGCGCGCGGACTTGATTATTCCGCTGACGACTCTCGCTAATAATGCAGGCAACGAAGCATCCGTCCCTCCCGGCCTTTCGGTGAGCTATCAGAACCTCCGAATCCCACCGAACACATGCAAATATTATACTTTCTTTAGGTCGAAGTGACACTCCCTCGAAATGCTGTGACGGCATTCGCCGAGTTGCAAGCCTCTGCAAACGGCGAGGACATGTCCTGGGTGTGTGTGCCGTCTGTTGGAAGCCTCCCTGCTCTGATTGTTGCACTGTCGTGCTAGTATCTCAACATTCCCAACCAGTTCCTTAGCTATTTTGCTCCTGGGACAGTAGGTGAAGGACCGTTCCGGGAGATCCGTGTCCTGGTGGATGGCCGGGTTGCTGGCGTTGCATTTCCCTACCCCTTTGTGTCCGCAGCAGGAATAGCACCTCCCGGATGGAGGTATGTCCTACCGTTGTGCCTTCGTGCCTCAGCCAGCCTTAGGAGTCCCCCAGGCCAATCGCCCCATACGGTGCCCTAGATATGCCCACCTACCATCTTGACCTCACACCGTTCATACCTATTCTCACCAATGGCCAACCGCACAACATCACGCTTGATGTCGCCTCTGCCGAGCCAAATCACCAAATCAACCAAAACTGGTATCTTTCCGGCTTGCTCCAAGTCAACCTCGACTCATCGACTTTACCCACTACGGGGAATATCACGCTATATCAGGCGGACGATTATGCTTTGTCGACTGCCTCGGGATCTAATGACGGCGATATAATTATCATTGTTAACGCATCGCGCAGTATACACATCGAGGCGGAGATCATCGCTGGGAGCGGGAAGCAAACCAAAGTGGTATTCACACAGAATCTGGAATATGGGAACGTGCAGAAATATCTTCAACAAGACCCCAATCCGCAGGTTTGTTTGTGTAACAAGACCAACTGTGACGATTCGCACTGATTTCAGACTTTTTAGCCAGTTTTCCAGATCGCTTCTGGTGAAACCCTCTCGACACACAATGGCGAGAGAGCGCTGCAGGATACCTTCACATATCTTCTCCTCGTCGATTGTGCGACGCCGGGCGCAGGCGGTATTACCTCTCCTTGTGTCTCCTCCGCTTGCTAACTCCTTCTTCTAGCCCTCTGGTCGCAAATTGATCAGACGTATGACCGCGAGCTCTACCATGCGCCGTTCATCATGGGCACCACCGTCGTCGAACATCAAGTCGCGGCGGGGACGGTGAACACCATAGAGAATGGTAACTTTGGCACGAATGGAACTAGCAGCAATACGTTCAACTATATCGACACCGAGGGTAATACCTACACTCGACAGGTCAACGCGTCCAGAAATGCGATCACGTTTGACAATCAAGGCGGCACCCTCGCACCGAAGGCAGGTTCCTAGAATCCCAATCCCGGTATGAAGGCGCGGTTGCCAAGTGGCAGGACAATCTGAACGGTAGATAGTGATTGATATACAGTGATATGTATTACTTTATCTGGGATCGTTGGTATTCAATCGAACCATGAATATGTTTCTCGTGCCGCACGCTGAAACTGCGGTCTTAGTATGGGGATTGTCGTTGGATTCTAACGTACATGCGCCTACCCGGACCTATGAGGCGAAACGGGATTCCCGCACCGGAGGTTGTCCACTTTCGGCTTGACACCGTGAAAGTAATACCGGGAGAGTAGATTCCCTGTCAGAAATGATAAAACGTATTGTGTTAAAGACAACAACAGTACTATCTAGATATTCTACTACCCTCGCTGCCGTTGTCATCGGGGTTTGGGGCAGCTGCAGGAGCGTCGCTATCCCCTTCGTCGCTGCCGCTGCTGTCGGTCGTCGTTGGACCGCACGGTTGGGGCAGCTGCAGCGGGATCGCTCTTCGTCTCTTCATAGTCGTCATAGCGGGTGCAAATGATAGGGGGCCGCATAGGTGTGAGGGGCCGGTGCTAGTGCAGACCGCCCTCCGTGCCCGTGTCGTTGTCATCGTCGGGGGTGCGTGTGGAACTGGCGCTGGTGCAGGGCCTGCACCAGCGCCGGTTCCACACGCACCCCCGACGATGACAACGACACGGGCACGGAGGGCGGTCTGCACTAGCACCGGCCCCTCACACCTATGCGGCCCCCTATCATTTGCACCCGCTATGACGACTATGAAGAGACGAAGAGCGATCCCGCTGCAGGGCCATCAGTAAGCTGGGGAGGTGTTCAGAAGTGTTTGAGGACACTCTGAACACCTCTGAACACTTTGAACACCTAGCCCGTTCTCAAACACTTCTGAACACCCAATTTGGTTGACACCTGTCAGCCTAACCCGTATTCGGCGACAGGCACTGACACCGCTTCTTGCCGCTTCTCGATATGGACATCACCTCTAACTTACTGTATATTTTTTTTTCTGTTTGAATTCATTATAGATTCTCCGTCATGAAAAAGGAAATAATAAAGTCTATTGTAAGCTACAAACAATACAGTGTTGTCTAGATATATTCTATGGCCGAGTTATCGTCAAAGCACGCAGAATTTGGGGCAGCAGCAACAGCGTCGCTATCGCTGCCATCGTCATAGGGGTGCACGCGGTTCAAGGCAACCGCAGCGCCGTGGTTGTCGCCTTTGTCGCCGTCGCTACCATTGTCGCTGTTATCATCCCAGGGCCGCACGGTTCGGGGCGGCTGCAACAGGGTCGCTTCCCCTTCATCACCGTCATAGGGGGTGCACGTGGCTCGACTGCGAGTGCTCGGGACTGGTGCTGGGGAGAAGCCTCTACAACCCATGTTGTTGTTGTTGTCGCCGTCGTTGGCCGCTGGGGTGAGCGCAGCCGGACGAGGTGCCCTCCTTCGCAGCTCTTTGTCGTCATCGTCGTCGTCGTCATCCCAGGAATACAGCAGGAGAAGTGCATGTAAGAAAGAGGGAGGGAAGGGTGAGTCGACTAGGAGAGAGGGCGAATGGACAAATGACGTACCGATTGCGCTCAAACTCGGCATGGATGGTGCGAGTCCAGGTGGTCGTAGCAACTCGTTCTCTAGAATGGGCTTGTAGAGAGACTTGACGGAGCGTCTGTCAGCGACAACTGAGAAATGCAAGACCAACATGGGCTGTTGGCGTCGCGGGTGGGCACGGCTTGGGACTGTGGGAGAGGTTGTGTGGTGGTCCTGCTCAGGACGTTATAAATGTACATGTACTCACCGAAATTGTTTTTTTCTTCGTTGCTTGAGGCTTTGAGGCAGGATGCGCACGACAGTTAACAACCACTGAAAGATCGACTTAGAGAAAAAAAACGTGTGAGCATGAGCGTGCAAACGGAAAGAATTCTTCCCACGCTCGGAACAAACAATGGAAAACGACTCAACCGACTCGCCAGTGTATTAACTCGTAGATCAAGACTCCCAGGAAGTATGTGTAAGTTAATAATTCTCTTTATGACTATGGACTTTCTGATGACTGTAAGCACCCAGGTGGAGCCCTACGCAGCCCGGATAGGCACCTCTGACAACAACTTGGGAGACATGCCCGAGCGCTGCCCCTACGCGCCTTCGACAACGACCACAACAACGGGTATTGCAACAAGGGACAGTCCGCTGCCATCGTCAGCCCCGCACCCCCTCGACGGCGATGATGGCAGGGACAGCAATGGAACCACCCACCCACGTCCCAACAACGACAGGACCGCGACAACCACAGTAGTGGCAGCGGGACCACCTGCCAACGCAGTCCCCTTCTGCGCGCACCGACGATAGCGATGACATGGGCCTTGCGGAGGGCACTCCGCACCGGAGCTGGTCTCGCGCACTCCCGACGACAAGGGCTGCGACGGAGGGCATTTCGCTACCCACCCCGGCCCCGCACACGCTCGGCAACCACGGGATTACCCACCACCTGTCGTTCACGCCCTTGACGATAGCGACTCACTTCACCCATGCTGGCTCTGTGCACCCGTGGTCCCCTACGGCGCACACCCCCTTACAACAATGACGACGAAGGGGACAGCAACCACCGTTCTGACCCAATGGCGAGGGTAGTGATCAGTTTGTAGCGTACCTAGCAAGCAGTAGTGTTACTGTTGTATTATACACTTTGCACCTCAATAAATATTCTTGTTTCCTGATTTTGCGAGGTGTGAATCTAGATTCAATATATTTTTATTCCGTTCTGATAGTCCGGCAAGGCGGCATCGAGGGGACATGATCCGAATCTCGATTTAGCACAGAACTGATGAACAGTACACATGTAGGACATACTCACAGTGACAAAGTAGACTGTGGTGAGATATGAGGGTGGTACTTGAAGCAGCAACAGAGAGATCTAGCAAGTGAAGCAGATGTAGAGTCTGGCACACAACAGATGAGAACTGGTGTGGTTACAGAGTAGGAGACATACCTGGCACACAACAGATGAGAACTGGTGTGGTGCCAGAGCGTACAAAGTACTCTACTTATACTGCTACAGAGAGTGACACTAGTACAACAGAAGTAACGCAGAGTCACACAATACAAGGGGCGTTGTTCTACAGAGGGACACAAAGGGGTGTGCAGAAGGAGAACAAAAGGCGTAGAGAACAATAGAAAGCCTAGTGTAGCGTTTACCACGAACGCTTGCCTGACTTAGGCTTCGGAGTTAGTGGCGATCCTCTTGATGACGTAGTTGCGGTTGACTCTGGCTTGGGGGAAGTCGACTGGGTGTACCTGTAGAGCTCCGTTGCGGTCCTCGTATCCGTGCAGGTCCTCGCCTAGGGGTAGTAGTGGTGGAGGAGTGGTGACTATTCGGAGGTCTTCCCAGGTGTCGTGATCGACGACGTATAGGTAGGTGTAGGGAGAGGCGACACGAGGGTTGATGTACAGATAGACGCGATGACAGATGCTGCCAACTGGGTAGTTGTCCACTGATCACGAGGGACTAAGTCACGAGGGATCCCTTGGTCTAGAGGGATATGTCGGACGACTCACTTCAAGGGGGAGGACCCTATAGAGCGAAAGACTGGTAGTGGTATTGGAAGAAGACCAAGATGCCGTTCTTGGTCTTCGCAGTACTCTACTTATACAGATACGCGCGGGCTTTCAAGCGCCGCTTCAAGAAGTACTAGCCAATAGCGTAAGTAGAGCAAACCCTAGTACAGCTATCCTAGTATGAGTCACATCGAGTCATGATCCGATCCGTTATCGTACACAATCACATGCGCCGGAGCTTACCCGGCTGACTGATCCTAACAAGTCCATGACGATATACTGCTGACGCGGTGTCATACCCTTGACGTCAGTGTCCACTTCCGGGCCGAACGTAACATCACCCCCTTTTCAGGATCGGGCCCCAGACTGACCCCGTATGATCTCCTCCCTGAGCGTCGCGATACGCTGTCCCTCCTCCGCTCCTGGGCGATAAGAGTCGCGCTCGTCCTCGATGCGCTTGATGGCGTTGGCGCGCTGTAAGCGGAGCACGCACTGGCGGCGCATGCTTCCAAGCTTGTCCAGCTCGGTGATCTTCTTCTTCAGCTCCTCCTCCTTGGCCTCGTAGCCCGCTTGCAGGCACCGGTACCGGTGTACCTCGGCCGTGACCGTCAGGTCGCTCATGGCCATACAGGCCTGGTCGACCGACTGCTGGTATGCGCTGTTCTGGTCTAGAAAGATCAGGTCGTCGTTGGTGTAGGTGGGAGAGGGTTCGTCGTATTGAGGTTCGGCGTGCACCGATTTGCCGTACTGCTGGTCGCTGCCTCGTCGGTAGGCGAGGACGAAGGGGTCCGCCGTAAAGATGAGCTGCGTATACCGAGCTGGGTGCAGTTGCCCTTGAGCGTCGCGTATCTGGAAGGGGATGAAGTGAACTCCCCTGTTGTGTTTGAACCCGACCGGTGGCGGTGTTTCCACCCGCTGTCGGGAAATTGGACTGTGTTCCTCCGCACGGAAGAGGCGCCTTTGTGCGGATTGTTGACTCGGCGGCAGGACCATCGGCTCTCCGTCTGTGGAGCATAGCGGCGGGGTTTCGTCGTGAGTAGTGGTGAGGTGAGTCCCATACGTGAGGTGGTCGTTGAGAGGACAATGCTCCTCCGACAGGTACCTGTCGTATGCTCGATCTTCTTGTACCTGAGTCTGGTCTTGACGGGACGGAGGTCGGGTCGGAACATAGCCTTGCGGAGACGAGCTGCGTGTGCTGACTGCAGTAGGTGTTGGCGAAGGAAGAAGGGATGGTACGGGGGTAATTGGACGACGGGGGCTTGGTTGAAGGGGCTCGGGAAGCGACATGGGTGACGGTGGTGCATCCTGGATGATAACGGTAGGCTGGACTGAGATGGGGAGTAGGTCGTCGAGGACATAGTGTACTTGAACTGGGGATTGGGACATGAGTAGATGGGAGTGTGTGAGTGGGAGATGGGGACGTCTCTTGGGAATGCCCTGTGCTTATATGCACTTCTCTGGCGGGGTTTGAACGTTTGAACTCCCGAATGGCTTCGTCAGCGAAGACGTCATCCTTCGAGACCCACTGATTATCGGAATCGGGGTATCCGCGCCACTTGACCAAATACTGCAGTTTCTTTGTTCTGCCGAAGCGCCGAGAGTCTAGAATCTTCTCGACCTCATATTCTTCTTCGCCATCAATCAAATCTGGTGGTGGGCGCTGATAGTTGGGTCCGTGTGTGGGAGTTTCACGATAAGGAGTCAGGAGGTCCGTGTGGAACACTGGGTGGATGCTCCACTGCGTGGGAAGTTCTGGGCGATAGTTGACTGTGGACATCACCTGAGTAACCTTAAACGGGCCATGTCTTCTGGGCGCAAGCTTTGTGGTTGGTTGGTTGGTACGTAGGTGGCGTCCTTCGAGCCATACGGAGTCCCCTATTTGGTATTTGGGCGTATCTTTGTGTTTGATCCACCCCTGCTGCGCTTTGATCATCAGTTCCTGGGCGCGCGTTCTAGCCTCTTGGAATTGTTTGATACGGAGTGCCACCTGCGGTATGGGGGAGGGACGATCGGTCCAATCAGCGCGTGGGTTATAGCCCATGAGGATATTAAAGGGGGACTCCCTTGTGGATTCGTTGGGCCAGTTATTATGTGTGAATTCCGCCATGGGTAAATAGCGTGTCCAATCGTCTTGTCTTTCGTTGACCCAAAACCGTAGGTATTGTTCTAGCCATTGGTTGGTGCGTTCTGACTGTCCGTCCGTCCGCGGGTGGTAGGCCGTGGATATGTTCTGTTCAATACCTAGGATTTTGCACAGTTCGCGTGTGAATTTTGATGCGAATCTGGGGTCTCGATCACTGATGATGCGCGCTGGTAGTCCGAATTGGGTGAAGACGTGTTTCACGTACAGGGCCGCAGTTCCTTCTGCGCTTATTTCTTCGAGGCACGGTATGAATATTGCCGCTTTGGAGCAGTCATGGTCCGTTACTGTCAGTATGGAGTCGCAGCCGTCCGCTTGTGGTAACTTGGTGATGAAGTCCAGGGCTATGGTTTCGAATGGCATTGCCTCCTTTCTGGGGAAGATGGGTTGGAGTGGCGTGCGCGTGGGTCGGTTGTTGACCTTGATCTGTTGACAGTCGGCACATCCTTTGACGTAGTCCTGCGTTTCTTGTTGAAGACCTGGCCACCAATAGTATCGTTCCACCATTTTGATTGTCCGGTTGATTCCGGGGTGGCCGTGGACCGGTGGGTCGTGGTGTGCTTGTATGATGCGCTGTCGTTCGTGTGCGTCTCCTGTGACTACGCGTCGTCCATCTTTGTACCACGTGTTCTCGATTTTCTTCAGTTTGTGGGGGTCTACCCATCGCTTTACCATGGTTTCGTTTTGGGTGTATACCGGGTTAGTTGGCTCCATTTCCGTGATATTGATGGTGCGTTGCGTGCGTGTTGGGTCGTCCGTTGTGTTGACTTCGGTGGCTCTAACGAACACGTGATCTGGGAGTACCGTGACTTGTTCGTTGTCATGCTCTCCTTGGTCATAGTCTGGTCGTCTTGATAGTGCGTCTGCGCGTCCGTTGGCTGTCCCTTTGATGTGGTGAATCTCTATGTCGTATTCGGCGAGTTCGAGTACTTCCCTAGCCACACGTCGGCTGATTTTCTGGGGGGATCTCCAATACTGCAGGTTCATGTGGTCGGAGAAGACCTTGATTTTGTGTGGTGATCCGGCGAGGTATTGCCTCCAGTTTCGCAGTGCTTTCACAATGGCTAGGAGTTCCAGGTCGTAGATGTCGTAGTTCCTTTCTGCTGCGTTGAGGGTGTTTGAGTAGAATGCAATTGGGTGTCATTTGTTGTCTGGTCCCTTTTGGAGGAGTACCGCTCCTACTGCGTACCCGGACGCGTCGACTTCCAGCTCAAACTGCTTGTCTAGTTCCGGGTGTTTGAGCACGGGTTCTTCGGTTACTAATGCTTTGAGCTTGTCAAATGCTTGTTGTTGTTCCGTTCCCCATTGCCAGTCGGTGTCCTTGCGCGTGAGTTTGTTGAGTGGTCGTGCGTGTGTGGCAAAATTTCGAATGAAGGCACGATAAAAGTTGCAGAAACCTAGGAATGATCGCACCTGTTTGACGGTTTTTGGTACAGGCCAGTCTGTTATGCCGGAAATTTTGACGGGGTCCATGCGAATCACCCCCTTTTCAATGATTACCCCCAGGTAATCGAGGGAGGCAGAGTGGAAGGTGCATTTTTCGAGTTTGAGGTACAGGTCGTGTTGTTCCAGTAGGTCCAATATGTCGTGTACTGCTTCGGTGTGCGCTTGTTCCGTGGTTGATGTTGCGATGCCGATGTCGTCCATGTAGACTCGGATGATGGTTCCTTTCTTCTCGTGGTGGTCGATAAGGGGTTGGCATATAGCGTTCATCATTTCCTGAAAAGTGGATGGGGAGTTGGTCATGCCGAAATACATTACTACTGGTTCGAAGAGGCCATATTTAGTCTTGAACGCTGCCTTGTACTGGTCGCCGTCTTTGACTAGGATGTTGTTGTAGCCCTGCCGAACGTCGAATTTGGAGAATATCCACCCTGAGCTGAGACTTGCGATGAGTTCCGGTATGAGGGGGAGTGGGTACTGGTTGCGTATGGTCCATTTGTTGAGCGTCCTATAGTCCTGTACTGGGCGTAGTTTTCCGTCCTTCTTTTTCACGAAGAAGAATGGGGATGCGTACGGGGATTTAGAGGGACGTATATATCCTTTTGCCAGTTGTTCGTCCAAGAATTCCCGTAGTGCTTTGTCTTCTGCTTGGTTTACAGGGTATACTTTGCAGTCGAAGGAGTCGGGTGCCTCTGGTTTGAGTTCGATAGCGTGGTCCCATGGTCTAGAAGGTGGGATGCGTTGGGATTCCTCCTCGCTGAATACCTTGGCATGCCTTTTGTATTGTTCGGGTATTTCCTTCTTTTCCGTGTATTGTTGTGCCGCTATTGCCATGTCTGTTGCCGTTGTTCGTAGATGTACCGGTAGGGATTGTTCTTCTAACTCGTGGAGGGCTTGTAGCTTGTTTTCCTCCTCAATTTCCACTATGAGTCGTCGGAGTTCTGTGAGTCCAAACGGTTTGAGTGGGTTGGTAGTGCAGATGACGATGGGATATTGTTTGGTGTCGAGGGTGGCTGTTGCCCATTGGATCCTGGGTTGGAAGGTTGCGAGCCATGGGTATCCCAGTATGAGATTTTCTCCTCCCACGTTGGTGACTAGGAAGCGGATGTCCTTGAGCTTTCCGTCAGTTTGTACGTTAAGGTCGACACAGTGGGTGATTTTCCCTCCTTTGTTATGCGTCCCATCTATGTTCCAGATGTTGCGAGGACGCTCTAGTATTTTGGTTCCTAGATGCATCCGTTTGACGAAGTCTGGATGTATAAAGTTGTCGGTGGCTCCGGAGTCCACCAGTGCTTTTCTTTCGGCCATGAAGTTACTCGTGCGGATCGAAACTGGAACATGCATAGATCGATAGCGCGTTATGAACGACGAGTTACAATTGACTGCCCTCACCCAGGCCGTTGGGTTCAGGCGCTTGGAAAATCCTGGCTTCCTGCCATATTTCTAGCAAACATCTCCCTTCCTTCCTCCGGAAGTTCTGCAATCCTCCCCATGATGTCCTCCACTTGTTGTACCGAAGTGGTGCTGCGGTTGGCTTGTACCGGTTCATCGAGGTCGATGAGGGGTTCCCCTATGACGCTTTGTGGAGCGGTGGGTACTTCCTCGATATATGCGCTTCTACCCTGGGGTGGTCCCTGGCGTGCTTGACGCGGTTGCTGGCATTCTCGTGAGAAGTGGCCTTTCTTTCCACAGTTATAACAGGTTACGTCCCTTGTGTTAAAGACGCCTCGTCCTCCCCTTCCTCTTGCAAGGAATCCTCCACGAGGGGGGAAGGGTGGTCTTCCTTGGGTGTAGTTCCTCCATTCCTGAGGGTTGTTTGGGTTCACTTCTTCTGATCCCGCGACCCTGGCGCGGACTCTTCCTGGTGTGGTGTCCATTGCGTCGGGGTGGTTTCGATATTGCTGCCATCCCTGGTTCTGCCTCTGAGGGGGTTGGAACCTTGCGGGTTGTTGTTGTTGCTGTTTGGGGCGCTGGGTTAGCTGCCTTCCGAACCCGTCCACTCGTGCCTTCATGTGGAGGTATCGTTTTTGCTGTTCGATGAGGGCGTTCTTCCACTGGTGGTATGTTACTGGGCTGTGGAATTGGTATGCATTGTGGTATAGGTCGAGGGGTACGCCTCTGGTGAATTTGTCGAGTACCAGGGGGTCGTCCAGGCGGTAGTCAGCCTGTTGAACGAGCTTTTCGAATGCGGTTACGTAGCTGTCAATATCTCCTCCTGTCATCTTGAATCCTTTGTCCAGTTCTAACCTGGCGCGTTCTTGTTCCATGTTGTCCCGGAACTGTCGTTTGAAAGCGAGTTCTACTGCGCTCCATACCCATGGGTCGGTTCTGTCTGGCCTTGTTTCGATCCACCTCTGGGTTTCTGCGGTCCATTCGTCGATGAGGGGACCTTGGATGTAGGTGAGAAACATCATCGCTTTGATGTAGGGGCTCTGCAGGCTTCGGTTGGCTATGTTTACTTGGGCGAACCGATTCCATTGGGATAGGAAGGCTTGTGCTTTGTCTTGGTCACCCGTGAATATGGGTGGTTCCTTCCTGATGAATCTGTCGGTGAGGTGAGGGATGTCTGCGAACCCGGAGTGTGGGATGCCTGCTGCATCGTCTCCTCCTCCATTGCCTCCATTTCCGTCGTCTCCTCCTCCTCCTGGATTGTCTGCGGGGTCTCCTCCAGGTGGGTTTCCTTCTGGCTGTCGGGGTTGATCTTGTGGGGTGAACAGGGCTGTCCTGATCTGCGTAGGTACTTGGGTGGTGGTTGTGGAGGTCATAACTGGGATAGACTTAGCGATGTTTTCTAGTGCTAGTTCTTCTGCTTCGTCTTGGTGGATGTAGATGTCTTCGGGGTTGCTTGCGAGTGATGGGGATGGTGCTGGAGTCTTTGGTGTGGGGGATCGTGCTGGTTCTTCGTATTGTCCGTCGATAAGACCCCACTGGTCTCTGGTGACTACGTTGCTGGCTAGGATGTCTAGGCGAAGTCCTCCTCCTGCGGGTCGGAGTACTTTGTATTTGTTGTGGAGGTCATCCCAACGGATTTCCGTCCAACAGGTGTTCTCGAAGTTGAATTCTACAGGGATGATGTGTCGGTTGCCTGATCGATCAAAATAATCGGTGACGTAGCCTGGTATCTCTGCGTCGTCTGTCCAAAATGCCGCTTCTAGGTATCTTTTGGGTACGTTGCGTTCCCCTCGTCTGTCGATGTGATATGGTCTGAATGGGACCCAATAGTCCTTGGTTGTCTTGGTAGGATTGGCCACGGTTGGGATCTTGGTCTTAATGTAGCGTTTACCACGAACGCTTGCCTGACTTAGGCTTCGGAGTTAGTGGCGATCCTCTTGATGACGTAGTTGCGGTTGACTCTGGCTTGGGGGAAGTCGACTGGGTGTACCTGTAGAGCTCCGTTGCGGTCCTCGTATCCGTGCAGGTCCTCGCCTAGGGGTAGTAGTGGTGGAGGAGTGGTGACTATTCGGAGGTCTTCCCAGGTGTCGTGATCGACGACGTATAGGTAGGTGTAGGGAGAGGCGACACGAGGGTTGATGTACAGATAGACGCGATGACAGATGCTGCCGACTGGGTAGTTGTCCACTGATCACGAGGGACTAAGTCACGAGGGATCCCTTGGTCTAGAGGGATATGTCGGACGACTCACTTCAAGGGGGAGGACCCTATAGAGCGAAAGACTGGTAGTGGTATTGGAAGAAGACCAAGATGCCGTTCTTGGTCTTCGCAGTACTCTACTTATACAGATACGCGTGGGCTTTCAAGCGCCGCTTCAAGAAGTACTAGCCAATAGCGTAAGTAGAGCAAACCCTAGTACAGCTATCCTAGTATGAGTCACATCGAGTCATGATCCGATCCGTTATCGTACACAATCACATGCGCCGGAGCTTACCCGGCTGACTGATCCTAACAAGTCCATGACGATATACTGCTGACGCGGTGTCATACCCTTGACGTCAGTGTCCACTTCCGGGCCGAACGTAACACCTAGACTATGATATCACAATAAAGATAGAACAAAAGGAATGAGTACAAGGACGAAATACAATAGGAGTCCAGAGGAGTCCATGATGTCATTGTACAGTGATGTCATAGATAAGAGAATACAATAAGTCCGAGATTGTAATGATCATAATGATCTAATCTACATGTCCTGTATATCTAATCTAAAGCAGTCCGTTATCTGCGTGTCCATACGAGCCGCTAAGTGCACGCGGGTCACTTATCAACAGGAACTAGTTCGGCAAGTGTTCAGAAGTGTTCAGACTGTTCAGGCTCGCTTAGGCCCATTCCCATTTTACAGATGAGAGTGCCCTCCGTCACGGCCCGTGTCGTCGTCATCGTCGTGGTTGGGGGTGCGTGCGGCAGGGTGGTGGATGATCCCGTCGCTGAGGGTGAGTGCACCCGTGTTGAGCGCAGAACTAACAAGCGAGGTAAAAACAGCGAGATGCTAGTAGACAAGTTAACTTCAGAGGGGAAGTAAACTCTGTATATATACACACCTAGTAGACAAGTTACTACAAACTGTCTGTGAGTAAAGGTAGTGTAAAGAGAGGTAAAGAAGGAACTTACACTTCAGAGGGGAAGTAAACTCTGAAGTGTGAGGGTGTAAATAGCAGTCCTTATATACAGGACACTTAGCTAAGAATGGTCTGTGTGCACTGGTGACCCAAACATAATACATGTGGTCTGTGCGCCAGAGGGAGAAATGCCATTGGAGGGCAGAGAACAATAGCTGCCTAAAGCAGACAATACCAGTATCTTAACAATAGAGAACAATAAGAGCCATGTATGACTCTGACAATAAAGATAAACAAAAGTGGTCTGTACAAGTCCGGAGTGTCCAAAAGAGTCCATAAGGGACAGATACCAAATATAGTATATGGGCTGACACAATCAGATCCCACGAGACATGTGACTTATGCAGTTGTGTCTCAACAGCCCGCGCCGTTGACGAGGTGCCCTCCGTCGCAGCCCATGTCAACATCGTTGTGGTTGTCATCATCATCCCGGGGATGCAGGAGAGCTGACAGAGAGGGGGGAATGAAGGGGGGATTGACTGGAATCAAGGGTGAACGAAAAACAGAACGTACCATTTGTGCCAAACTCGGCGCGGAGTGGGACGGATGGCGCAAGCCCCTGGCAGACATGCTAGAGATATTAGTGGACGACTCAGTCAGACTTGTTCTCAAGAATGCACTGTAGAGAGTTTTGATAAGCGTCTTTGAGCAGCTGAGAAAGGGGAGACCAACAGGCTTGACTGGGTCTGTCAGCGGTTGCAGGCACGCACAGCCTGGGGCAGTGGGAGAGGTTGTGTAAAGGAAAGTGGTGGCCCTGTGGATTGTCATCAGAGTGTTATAAGTTTGCATGTGCTCACCGAAATTGTTTTTTTCTTTGTAGCTTATACAGTAGTAGCAGGACATGCAGGATGGTGAACAACCACTAGAAGATCGACAAGGTGGGTAAATATTTCTTCCCATGCCCAGAACAAACAATGGAAAACTTGATGTGTTATTTCACTTGTGAGACATTTCGTAGGCCCCATCCAGGTGATACTCTATGCAACCCAGACATCAAGACCTCCCTGACAACGACTTGGGAGACACATGCCCGAGCGCCCCCTCCATGCACCCTCAATAACGACGATGACAACGACAACAACTTCTGTGATGGGGACACTTTTCTGGGGTTTCAGACCTGCGCACCCTTGACAGCAATGACAGCGATGGAACCACCCACCCACATCGTCATTTGTCGCCTGCGTCCCTGATGATGGTGACCACAATGACAGGGACTACGAACGACGAGACCACGACGAGGGTGCCACCGCTGCCATGCAATGCATGCCTACAGTGATGACTACTGTAGCGGCAGTGTCAGGACCTCCCACCAACCCAGTCCCCTGCCGCGTGCACCCCTGAAGACAATGATGACAGGGCTGCGACAGAAGGCACTCCGCACTGGTCCCAGCCCCACACGCACCCCAACTCCTGGCAGCAACGGAGGTGTAACGCCACCACTGGCGTTTAGTCCAACTTGGACTGCGAAAGGGCGTTCACGACTTAGTGAATATCTCGAGCAAGTCACGTGACTTGGGCACGTGCACACGGTGTCTATAGAGGCACGTGACATGGGTAATTCCGGCACTAGGATGCTTCAAGTCACTAGGCAATCAATGAAGACGACTTGCTCCAAGGAGACAAGTGAAGGCACGCATGAGAGAGGAGAGGAGAAAGTGGTGATTGAAGAAGACCAAGATGGCGTATCTTGGTCTTATCGAGCCACTATTTATACACATACAAGGACACTTTGAAGCTCCTCCCGAATCCGTACGACTAATAGTGTAAGTAGCTCGAACCCTACTACCGCTGTCCTAGGAATGACTCATGCCACATCGGCATGTGATACTACAAGTCCGCTGACTGATACGACTAGTCCATGACACATTATGACTTACTAAGGGGTCATCACCGTAAGTAAGTGTCCACTTCACGTACCGTGACATCACCCCCTTTTCAGCCGCAACGACCCCGGCGCCGAATGGGCCCAATACCCCCCAACCATCCTGCCTGAACCGACTCTACACGATTGTGAATGTCCGCCATCTCCAACCGGAACTTGCTGCGGGCGAGCTCCCCTTGCACACCTCCCAACGCCTGGGCCAGGGCGTGGAGACGCTGCTCGAGCCTTTCAGCCTTGTGTCGGTACTCACAGTAGCGGTGCAACTCAGCTTTAAGCCCCACGTCGTGTAGGGCGTTGACCGCGGTGTCGAGTCGGTGTTGATTGGCGTGCCCTCTGATGAAGGCGTATGTCTCTTCGATGGAGTAGTGAGGTTTGCCGATCTCACGGACTTGGGGCTCGGCGTAGAGGGGTTTGGAGAAGGTCTTATCACTGTCCGAGGCCAGCGCGAGGACGATGGGGTCCGGGTTCATGATGACCTGGATGTACGGCGCTTGAGTGGTGGTGCCGTTGGAGTCGGTGATGGGGAAGTGGACGAATTTGTCCCCCCGGTTGTGTTCATAACCATGGGGGGCGAACCGGGAGTTGGTGAGGCGGCGATTGAGCACCGCGAGATGGTGGGATACGGGGGTGTCGTCGTGAACGATGTCGCCTCGGTAGAGGGGGCGACCCACCATGTCCAGAGTGTAGGGGGTTTCCCTTGGGTGGTCAGAATCGGTTGTGGTAATGATGGATGGGTGCTCAGCTGGGTACCAAGTCTTCAACTCCCGCTCGGGCTGCTCCTGAATCGCGCGCGCATTGTCGCGTCGAAGAGTCTCCTCTTCTCAAGGATCCTCGTTCTCCTTGTCGCTGCTATCGTCAGCTGCTCGAGCCTCCACCTCTCCGCTTCGAACCTCCACTCCTCCCATCGACGTGTCGCCGTGTTCTTCTTCCACTTCGACCCGGTACTCGACTCGTACTGGGAGAGGTCCAGGAGAGGCAGACTCACTGTCTCTGAGAGCTGCACGAAGCCGACGCACTTGGGCCTCTGTGTAGGGGACTGAGTTGAGCCGCTGGCCGTCGGCGGTGAGTAGCCAGTAAGTCTCTGGGGTGTTGGGGTTGTCGATGTCTTCGACTGGGGCAATGTTGGCGAGGGCGGCGTTGAGCTCTTGGTAGGTGAGGGACTCCCCGAGGAAGGGAGCGACAATGGTGGAAGCGGGGGAAGTGGGAAGAGACATTGTTGTTGGTGATGGGAGTCCAGTGTGAAGAGATGGGGGAGACTTAGTGTCGTCAACCTCACTTATATACGCTTTGTTAGCAATTGAACTCCGCTCGTATTCCGCTATGGCTTCATCAGCAAAGACGTCATCCTTGTTGACCCACTGATTCTCCGAGTCTGGGTAGCCTTTCCATTTCATGAGGTATTGGAGTTTCTTGCTTCTGCTGAATCGCCGAGAGTCCAGAACCCGCTCGATTTCGTATTCTTCTTCACCATCCACTAGATCCGGTGGTGGGCGCTGGAAATTTTCTCCGTGCATGGGCGTTTCGCGGTAGGGTGTGAGTAAATCGATGTGAAACACGGGGTGGATGCTCCATTGCGTGGGAAGTCCGAGTTGATAGTTGACGGGTGACAACACTCGTGTGATGTTGAAGGGTCCGTGTCAGCGTGCCACGAGTTTTGCTGTTGGCTGATTGGTTTGAAGGTGATGGCCTTCCAGCCATACTTGGTCTCCTACTTGGTACTTGGGCATATCTCGGTGTTTGATCCATAGGGATTGGGCTTTCCGGATAAGATCCTGCGCTTCTTTCTGTGCTTCTCGGAATTGTTGGAGTCGCGTGAGTACCTGGGGAATAGGAGATGGCTTATCGATCCAATCAGCGCGCGGGTCGTATCCCATCATAAGCAAAAATGGAGACTTCCTTGTTGCCTCGTGTGGCCAGCTGTTGTGAGCGAACTCTGCCATTGGTAGGAATCACGCCCAGTTATCTTGGCACTCGTTGGTCCAGAATCTTAGATACTGTTCCAGCCATTGATTGGTGTGTTCCGATTGTCCATCTGTTCGAGGGTGATAAGCGGTGGAGATGTTTTGGTATATGCCCAAGATCCGGCACAACTCACGGGTGAACTTTGACGCGAAGCGTGGATCTCGGTCGCTAATAATTTTTGCCAGTAGTCCGAACCTCCGAAACACGTGGGTGACGTACAGGGCTGCGGTCTCCTCGGCTGTTATCTCTTCGATGCAGGGAATGAAGACGGATGCCTTGGTGCAATCGTGGTCGGTTACCGTGAGAATGGAGTCGTGTCCTTGGGATACGGGTAGTTTAGTGATGAAGTCAAGAGCTATGACTTCAAAGGGCTTAGCATCAGTCATAGGTGTGATGGGAACTAGTGGCACTTTTGTGGGTCGGTTATTGACTTTGTGGCGTTGGCATTCCGTGCATCCTTGGACGTACTCGGTCACGTGTTTCAGCATGTGTGGCCACCAGTGACTTCGCTCGATAATTCAGGCCGTGCATTTGATCCCTGGGTGGCCGTATACTGGGGGGTTGTGATGGTTAGCGATAATGGTGCGTATGGCGTCTTGTCTGCTTGTGATCACTCGCGTGCCTTGTCGGTACCAAACTCCGTTGACTTTCTTAAGTTTGTAAGGGTCGACCCACGGGCGTAGGGTGTCTTCGTTTTGATCCATTGATTCTGGGGTCTGGGTCGTTAGATTCCGGATGAAGACTTCCTCAGGCAGTACGGTGACTCCTTCGTTGTCCTTCTCTCCTCGGTCGTAGTCGGGTCGCCTAGATAGGGCGTCCGCGCGTCCATTGTTGGTTCCCTTGATGTGGTGGATCTTGAAGTCGTATTCCATGAGTTCCAGAACTTCTCGAGCTACACGGCAACTTATCTTCTGGGGGGATTTCCAGTGCGTGAGGTTGAGGTGGTCCGAGAAGATCTTGACCTTGTGTGGGGATCCGGCTAAGAACGGTCTCCAGTGTCGCAGTGCTTTGACGATGGCTAGGAGTTCCAGGTCGTAGATGTCATAGTTACGTTCTGCTTCATTCAGTGTAGCTGAGAAGTATCCGATGGGGTGTCGTTTCCCGTCTTTCTTCTTCTGTAGGAGGACTGCCCCTACTGCATATCCAGACACGTCTACTTCGAGTTCGAACTGGTCCATCAGGCTGGGGTGTGCGAGTACTGGTTCGCTAGTAACGAGGTCTTTGAGGGTTTGAAAAGCTTTTTCTTCGTCTTTGCCCCATGTCCATTCGGTGTCTTTGCGCGTAAGTTTGTTGAGGGCTCGCGCGTACGTTGCAAATCTGCGAATGAAGAGTCGGTAAAAATTGCAGAAGCCCAGGAAGGAGCGTACGTCGCGTACCTTCGTGGGGCGTGGCCAATCCCGTATGCCTGAAATTTTTACGGGATCCATGCGAGTTACCCCCTTTTCAAGGATTACCCCCAGGTAATCCATTCGCGGTTGGTGGAAGAGGCACTTCTTGGGTTTGAAGTAGAGGTCGTGGTCAAGTGCCACTTGCAGTACGGCGCTGACGGCTTCGATGTGGGCTTGTAGACCTGCTTCTTCGGTTGTAGCGATGCCGATGTCGTCCATGTACACCCGAATGATGGTTCCACGCGTTTGGTAATAAAGAATAACGTCTCCTAGAATGTCGTTCGTCATATTCTGGAAGGTTGCTGGCGAGTTGGTGAGCCCGAAGTACATGACGAGAGGTTCAAAGAGTCCGTATTTAGTCTTGAATGCGGCTTTGGGTTCGTCACCTTCTTTGACTCGTAAGTTATCATATCCCCACCGTGTTGATAAGTGACCCGCGCGCACTTAGCGGCTCGTATGGACACGCAGATAACGGACTGCTCTAGATTAGATATACAGGACATGTAGATTAGATCATTATGATCATTACAATCTCGGACTTATTGTATTCTCTTATCTATGACATCACTGTACAATGACATCATGGACTCCTCTGGATTCCTATTGTATTTCGTCCTTGTACTCATTCCTTTTGTTCTATCTTTATTGTGATATCACTATGATATCATAGTCTAGGCCTTCTATTGTTCTTTACGCCTTTGTTCTCCTTCTGCACACTCTTTTGTGTCCCTCTGTAGAACAACGCCCCTTGTATTGTGTGACTCTACGTTACTTCTGTTGTACTAGTGTCACTCTCTGTAGCAGTATAAGTAGAGTACTTTGTACGCTCTGGCACCACATCAGTTCTCATCTATTGTGTGCCAGGTATGTCTCCTACTCTGTAATAACATCAGTTCTCATCTATTGTGTGCCAGACTCAAACTCTGCTTCACTTGCTTGATTACACTCTGTTGCTGCTTCCAGCCACTCTTGATATCTCACCACAGTCCTCTTGTCACTGTGAGTATCATCCCTTTATGTGCGCTGTTCATCAGGTTATGGGCCCTGGTGCCCAAGCCACTCCACTTGGCTGGTCACTGTGTTCCTAGGATCACACACCAGGTCAAGGTCTGTCTGGGGCCTCACCAGCCTTGCCCAAGGCAGTAGACACTGAGGCGTCAGTTGTCACTGCTGAGGAACCTCCTGTACATGTACTGCCCAGTAGTCCTACTTTCACCCCCACTGTTTTCCTAGCCCCTGCGCTATGCGCAAGGAGATTGGATCTGGTAGCCCCTTAATCCATATCCAGGTGTGCATGGCCCACTGGGCTGTGTATTGTGGAGCTTAGCGCCAGCTGTCTCTGGTGCTCCACACTGGGCGCAGGATCTCCTCACCATGGGTTGTGGCGATGAGGCAACCAACAGGCCAAGAAGGCTGAGGTAGACAGCCTTGGGCTCTGAAAGATACCATTCCATATCCCCCTGACGCAAACTAGTGAGCCGTGTCTTAGACACATCCTGGCTGGCAGCTGGCTCCTAGTATGGCAAAGGGATCTTCCAACCTGGGCCTAGCCCTTGTATCACTGGCATACCACAGGAGGCAGGACACGTTAGCGTTCTGGCCTTACAGATTCACAGACAGGAGTGTCTACCCCCCTATCTTGCAACTACTATGAAGCACTGTCGCTGACTGCTCCTCGGCGATAGATAAATCATCCCTATGTCTGGCCAATCATCTCGTGCTGCCTCGCCCACTGGTGCCACTGGTGCGGCTGCAGGTGCCACAGCAGGGGGCTCACTTCCCCCTTTTCCTACTGGGTCCACACCCTCCTCACGCATCGCCAATGCCTATGGAAATTCATTTGGCATGCCCTCAGGCATCCATCTCAGCCGGTTTGACGGGTCAAACTGGAACGAGTGGTCTGGAACCCTGGAGGCCATCCTCACACATAATGATCTGCCATCAATTCCATCATCGATGGGCCACCCGACGGGCAGAACCCCTCATGACTCATGGGCCAACCGACGTCGGCCGATGTCCCAGATTTTTCCGGAATTCATGGACCACCCGATGTCGGTTCGGAGTATTTTTGATCCAGAGCGATATCTGTCCATGGAAAACATGTAGAGAGATAAAACACCTGAACAAAGTGCAATATGACAGATGGAAGACATAATCCCAGTCCATAGATGACAGTATGTAAAATGTAAACCCCCAGCTGCAGGGGAATCGCAAATGGATGGAACATAGGGTGTAATATATATGTCCCCAGTTGCAGGGGAACTCCCAGATGGACGGAACATTGAGTTTCCGTCCGTGGAAGCAACCAGACATGTAAAACACCCGAAATACATTCCAATGGGACTGGAAAGGGTATGGGACATTGTATCCAAGTCCATGGAACATAGGATGTAATATATAAGTCCCCAGCTGCAGGGGAACTCCCAGATGGACGGAACATTGAGTTTCCATCCATGGAAGCAACCACACATGTAAAACACCCGAAATACATTCTAGTGGGACTGGTAAGGGTATAGGACACTGGATCTGAGTCCATGGAACATAGGATGTAATATATAAGTCCCCAGCTGCAGGGGAACTCTCAGACGGACGGAACATTGAGTTTCCATCTGTGGAAGCAACCACACATGTAAAACACCCGAAATACATTCCAGTGGGACTGGTAAGTACATGGGACACTGGGTCTGAGTCCATGGATCATAGGATATAATATATAAGTCCCCAGCTGCAGGGGAACTCCCAGATGGACGGAACATTGAGTTTCCGTCCGTCAAGGCAAGCAGACATGTAAAACACCCGAAACACATTCCAGTGGGACTGGTAAGTACATGGGACACTGGATCTGAGTCCATGGATCATAGGATATAATATATAAGTCCCCAGCTGAAGGGGAACACCCAGACGGACAGAACATTGAGTTTCCGTCCATGGAGGCAAGCAGACATGTAAAACACCCGAAGCTCATTCCAGTGGGAGTGGTAAGTGCATGGGACACTGGATCTGAGTCCATGGAACATAGGATGTAATATATAAGTCCCCAGCTGTAGGGGAACACCCAGAAGGACGGAACATTGAGTTTCCGTCCGTGGAGGCAACCACACATGTAAAACACCCAAAACTCATTCCAGTGGGACTGGTAAGGGTATGGGACACTGGATCTGAGTCCATGGATCATAGGATATAATATATAAGTCCCCAGCTGCAGGGGAACTCCCAGATGGACGGAACATTGAGTTTCTGTCCGTGGAAGCAAGCAGACATGTAAAACACCCGAAATACATTCTAGTTGGACTGGTAAGGGTATAGGACACTGGATTTGACTCCATGGAACATAGGATGTAATATATAAGTCCCCAGCTGCAGGGGAACTCCCAGATGGACAGAACATTGAGTTTCTGTCCGTGGAAGCAACCACACATGTAAAACACCCGAAACTCATTCCAGTGGGACTGGTAAGTACATGGGAAACTGGATCTGAGTCCATGGAACATAGGATGTAATATATAAGTCCCCAGCTGCAGGGGAACTCCCAGATGGACGGAACATTGAGTTTCCGTCCGTGGAAGCAAGCAGATATATGAAACACCCGAAATACATTCTAGTGGGACTGGTAAGGGTATAGGACACTGGATCTGAGTCCATGGATCATAGGATGTAATATATAAGTCCCCAGCTGCAGGGGAACTCTCAGACGGACGGAACATTGAGTTTCCGTCCGTGGAAGCAACCACACATGTAAAACACCCGAAACTCATTCCAGTGGGACTGGTAAGTACATGGGAAACTGCATCTGAGTCCATGGATCATAGGATATAATATATAAGTCCCAAGCTGCAGGGGAACTCCCAGATGGACGGAACATTGAGTTTCCGTCCGTCGAGGCAAGCAGACATGTAAAACACCCGAAACTCATTCCAATGGGACTGGTAAGTGCATGGGACACTGGATCTGAGTCCATGGATCATAGGATATAATATATAACTCCCCAGCTGCAGGGGAACTCCCAGATGGACGGAACATTGAGTTTCCGTCCGTGGAAGCAACCACACATGTAAAACACCCGAAACTCATTCCAGTGGGACTGGTAAGTACATGGGAAACTGCATCTGAGTCCATGGATCATAGGATGTAATATATAAGTCCCCAGCTGCAGGGGAACTCCCAGACGGACGGAACATTGAGTTTCCGTCCGTGGAAGCAAGCAGACATGTAAAACACCCGAAATACATTCTAGTGGGACTGGTAAGGGTATAGGACACTGGATCTGAGTCCATGGTGTTGATAAGTGACCCGCGCGCTCTTAGCGGCTCGCATGGACACGCAGATAACAGACTGCTTTTAGATAAGATATATTGGACTTATGTAGATTAGATTATTATGATCTTTACAATCTCGGACTTTCTTATCTATGACATCACTGTACAATGACATCATGGACTCCTCTGGACTCCTATTGTATTTCGTCCTTGTACTCATTCCTTTTGTTCTATCCTTATTGTGATGTCACTATGATATCATCAGTCCAGACTTTCTATTGTTCTTTGCGCTTTTGTTCTCCTTCTGCACACTCCTTTGTGTCCCTCTGTAGAACAACGCCCCTTGTATTGTGTGACTCTGCGTTACTCCTGTTGTACTAGTGTCACTCCCTGTAGCAGTATAAGTAGAGTACCTTGTACGCTCTGGCACCACACCAGTTCTCATCTGTTGTGTGCCAGGTATGTCTCCTACTCTGTAATAACACCAGTTCTCATCTGTTGTGTGCCAGACTCAACCTCTGCTTCACTTGCAAGACTACTCTGTTGCTGCTTCCAGTCACCCTCTATATCTCACCACAGTCTCCTTTGTCACTGTGAGTATAGTCCCCTATGTGCACTGTTCATCACATGGAACATAGGATGTAATATATAAGTCCCCAGCTGCAGGGGAACTCTCAGACGGACGGAACATTGAGTTTCCATCCGTGGAAGCAACCACACATGTAAAACACCCGAAACTCATTCCAGTGGGACTGGTAAGTACATGGGAAACTGGATCTGAGTCCATGGATCATAGGATATAATATATAAGTCCCAAGCTGCAGGGGAACTCCCAGATGGACGGAACATTGAGTTTCTGTCCATTAAAGCAACCAGATATGTAAAACACCCGAAACTCATTCCAGTGGGACTGGTAAGTACATGGGACACTGGATCTGAGTCCATGGATCATAGGATATAATATATAACTCCCCAGCTGCAGGGGAACTCTCAGACAGACAGAACATTGAGTTTCCATCCGTGGAAGCAACCACACATGTAAAACACCCGAAACTCATTCCAGTGGGACTGGTAAGTACATGGGAAACTGCATCTGAGTCCATGGATCATAGGATATAATATATAAGTCCCCAGCTGCAGGGGAACTCCCAGACGGACGGAACATTGAGTTTCCGTCCGTGGAAGCAAGCAGACATGTAAAACACCCGAAATACATTCTAGTGGGACTGGTAAGGGTATAGGACACTGGATCTGAGTCCATGGATCATAGGATGTAATATATAAGTCCCCAGCTGCAGGGGAACTCTCAGACGGACGGAACATTGAGTTTCCATCCATGGAAGCAACCACACATGTAAAACACCCGAATCTCATTCCAGTAGGACTGGTAAGTACATGGGACACTGGATCTGAGTCCATGGATCATAGGATATAATGTATAAGTCCCCACCTGCAGGGGAACTCCCAGACAGACGGAACATTGAGTTTCCGTCCGTGGAAGCAAGCAGACATGTAAAACACCCGAAACTCATTCCAGTGGGACTGGAAAGGGTATGGGACATTGTATCCAAGTCCATGGAACATAGGATATAATATATAAGTCCCCAGCTGCAGGGGAACTCCCAGACGGACAGAACATTGAGTTTCTGTCCATGGAAGCAAGCAGACATGTAAAACACCCGAAACTCATTCCAGTGGGACTGGTAAGTACATGGGAAACTGGATCTGAGTCCATGGAACATAGGATATAATATATAAGTCCCCAGCTGCAGGGGAACTCCCAGATGGACGGAACATTGAGTTTCTGTCCGTGGAAGCAAGCAGACATGTAAAACACCCAAAACTCATTCCAATGGGACTGGTAAGTGCATGGGACACTGGAGCTGAGTCCATGGATCATAGGATATAATATATAACTCCCCAGCTGCAGGGGAACTCCCAGATGGACGGAACATTGAGTGTCCGTCCATTAAAGCAACCAGATATGTAAAACACCCGAAACTCATTCCAGTGGGACTGGTAAGTACATGGGACACTGGATCTGAGTCCATGGATCATAGGATATAATATATAACTCCCCGGCTGCAGGGGAACTCCCAGATGGACAGAACATTGAGTTTCCATCCATTGAAGCAAGCAGACATATAAAACACCCAAAACTCATTCCAGTGGGACTGGTAAGGGTATAGGACACTTGATCTGAGTCCATGGATCATAGGATATAATATATAAGTCCCAAGCTGCAGGGGAACTCCCAGATGGACGGAACATTGAGTTTCTGTCCGTGGAAGCAAGCAGACATGTAAACCACCCGAAACTCATTCCAGTGGGACTGGTAAGTGCATGGGACACTGGATCTGAGTCCATGGATCATAGGATGTAATATATAAGTCCCCAGCTGCAGGGGAACTGCTAGACGGACGGAACATTGAGTTTCTGTCCGTGGAAGCAAGCAGACATGTAAAACACCTGAAACTCATTTCAGTGGGACTGGTAAGTACATGGGACACTGGATATGAGTCCATGGATCATAGGATATAATATATAAGTCCCCAGCTGCAGGGGAACTCTCAGATGGACGGAACATTGAGTTTCCGTCCATTGAAGCAACCAGATATGTAAAACACCCGAAACTCATTCCAATGGGACTGGTAAGTGCATGGGACACTGTGTCTGAGTCCATGGGTCATAGGATATAATATATAAGTCCCCAGCTGCAGGGGAACTGCCAGATGGACAGAACATTGAGTTTCTGTCCATGGAAGACTTATATATTACATCCTATGTTCCATGGACAGGGATTTGTTGTTCCTTACCCTTTTCAGTCCGATTGGAACACATTTCGGGTGTTTTACCTCTCTCCACATATTCTTTATGGACAGATATTGCTCTGGAACAAGTATACTCTGAACCGACGTCGGGTGGCCCATGAGTTCCGGAAAAATCTGGGACATCGGCCAACGTCGGTTGGCCCATGAGTCATGAGGGGTTCTGCCCGTCGGGTGGCCCATCAATGATGAAATTCATGGCAGAACATTGGCTGATCCTCACGCTGCACGAAGCTGAGGATGTGTTCTACCTCCAGGTCCCTCCCTCTGGAGTCACTTCTGATGAGTGGGACTCTGTCCAGCGTCGGGCAAAGGCGTACCTCCGCCTCTACCTCAAACCTGACATCTACTCTCTCGTTGCCGACCCCCTCACCTATCCCACCTTCAAGTCGAAGTGGGACAAGCTGAAGGATGTCTATGCTGGTGCTAGCGGCAGCACCACCATTTTTAATTTGTGGATCCAATTAACCCAAGCCCGCCTCGACGACTCCGCGCCCATGGCCTCTCAATTGGCCAAGCTCAATGAGCTGCGGGTCGGCCTCACCAACGCGCAAATGGGTGTCACTGACACCCAATTCTGTCTTATACTACTCCACGCCCTGCCAGCCTCCTATGAGGTCCTGGCATCCACCATCCTTGCCAGTGGCGCCCCCTCCAAACTGAAGCACGCTGAAATAATTGCGCGCATTGTTTCTGAAGAGGCGCGTCGTACTGGCCCCTCTGGGTCCTCCCTCAACAAGGCTGCCCCCATTAAGCCAAGCAGTGGCCCACATAAGAAGAGGGATCATTCCCAACTTACCTGCCACTACTGTAACAAAAAGGGGCATATCAAGCCTGACTGCAGGCAGAGGAAGAAGGATGAAGCTGCGGGGAAATTGAAGGACACTAGCAACAAGGCTGCCAATAGTCATGTATTAGTACCAACCACCGCCTCCATTAAGGAGGTCGATGATGAGCCCGCCATTAACTGGGCAGACAATGCAGTTGGAGTTGCCTTGTATGCTGCCTCGCGTGTGCGTTGGATGATGGACAGTGGTGCTACACACCACATCACACCACATCGGTCCGACTTCAAGGACTACACCCCATGCAAAGGTGCTGTGCGCCTTGGGGACAAGTCCACCATCGACCAAGTTGGTGTAGGCTCCGTCGTCTTCACTACGAGCCAGGGTCTTCCAATCACCCTCAGTAATGTGCTACACCTTCCACAGGTGAAGACACGCTTCTTGTCGACGCGTGCCTTAGCACAAAAGGGTGCGGAAGTGGCCTTTGACAGTGGCTCCTTTAAAATATCTGTCAAAAAGCAATGTGTAGCTATTGGCTACTTGGAGGACAACCTTTACTGGTTGGACGCTTCAAGCATTGGCCTCAATGCTCACGTTAGAAGTGCTGCCACCACTCTTGATATCTGGCATCAGCGCATGGGACACATCTCCCCTGCTGCACTCAAGTCGTACGGTCCCTCTGCCACTACTGGCATGGACATTGACAGCTCTACCACACATACTGCTGTGTGTCGTGGGTGCGAGTTGGGTAAATCCACTCGCCAACCTTTCTCTGCGTCCTCCACCAAAAGGACAACCTGTATTTTTGAGATTGTACACAGTGACCTCGCCGGTCCAATGCAAACTCAGTCCTTACAAGGCTCCGCCTACACCGCCACCTTCATAGACGACCACTCCAAGCATGCAGTGGTGTACTTCATTAAGTCGAAGGATCAGTTTGTGAAAGCGCTGCAGATGTATTTGGCCTGGGGTGAAACCCAGACATCCCATAAACTGCGCGCACTCCACTCTGACCACGGAGGCGAGTACATGGTGAGCCAAGTACAGGACATTTTCAAGCAGAGAGGGATAGAGCATCACCTTACGATGCCAGGTTCACCACAGTCGAACGGGAAAGCCGAGCGGTTTAACCGCACCATTACGGATAAGGCAATGGCCATGCTACACACAGCAGGCATGTCTAAAGGCTTCTGGGAGCATGCTATGAGCACTGCGGTACACATCTATAACCGCTCTCCCACCTGTACGCTTAAGTGGCGCACACCCTATGAGCTCTGGTACTCTGGCAAGGTACCAGATGTCTCACACTTGCGCATCTTCGGATGCAAGGGGTACCTGCTGATAAGCGTCGCAAATTGGATGCGAAGGCCATTGAGGTCACGCTTATTGGGTTTGAGCCCGAATCTAAGGGCTATAAGCTCTGGGACCGCCAAACCCGCTCTGTCCGTTTATCCAGGGATGTGACATTCGACGAGAGTAGCTTCCCGTCCCTCCAGGGTGCTGAGACACACCCACCACCTTCTCAAGTGGCCTCACAACCACTACCTACACCAGTAATTGCCGTACCTAGCATGTCGGCGTTACCACCACAGCGAGCACCCTCCCCTGCACACTCTGATAGCAGTGAGGAGGATGTTGAAGACATTTTAGACCCCAAACAAGAGCACCCACACACGCCACCACCACCTGCCTCACCCACTCTTCCTGTCACACCTAAACGTGAACAGCCTCCTCTGACTTCTCCACCACCGCGTCAAAGTGCAACGCACATTATGCGCAATGTCCCTCCTCCCTCACCAGACATGCCTGGTGGCTTTGAGGACCGCGCACAGCGTAGTCAGCTGTTGCGTGAGATGGACAATGCACCAAGACGCTCTGCCCGTGCACCAGTGCCCAATCCCCGCTACTTCACAGCGGATAATGTGGCCACACGTGGTAGACGGCTGGGGTTTGCAGAGCTGTTAGCTGCAGCCTATGTCGGAAGAGATCCTGCATCCTATGCAGAGGCCATGCGGTCTGTGGATGCAGGTGAGTGGACAACGGCGTGTCAGTATGAAATGGATGCGCTCGCCAAAAATGGCACATGGGAGTTAGTAGATCTCCCGCCTAATCGCAAGGCAGTAAAATCCAAATGGGTCTTCAAGCTCAAAGCGGATGGCCACTACAGAGCTCGCCTGGTGGCTAAGGGGTTTACGCAAATCCCTGGCATTGATTTCGATGAAACCTTCTCTCCCGTCGCACGATTCGAGTCGCTGAGATTACTTCTGGCGTTGGCCACGCTGGAGGACTGGCACATCCATCAGATGGATGTCAAGTCTGCGTTCCTCAATGGCGTGCTTGACGAGGAGATATACATGGAGCAACCACAAGGGTTCATCACCACTGGTGCAGAGACGAAGGTGTGTCGCCTAGTCAAGGCGATATATGGTCTCAAACAAGCCTCCCGTGCATGGAACTTGCAATTCCATGGAGTGCTACTTGCACTTGGCTTTAAGCGGACGTTTGCCGATGCCGGCGTATATGTGTTGCCTCAACGAGAGGGGGATGGACCACTTTTCATTATCGTTTACGTTGACGACATCACAATTCTGGGTGCTTCTCTGGAGAGAATTAAGTGTCTTAAGTTAGATCTTTCTGAGCGCTATGAGATGACAGATCTCGGGGAGATAGAGTCCTATCTTGGTATGCGCATTGTGCGCGACCGCTCCCTCAGGCGCATCGAAATAGACCAGTCTGGCTATGTCAAGGATGTCCTTGAGCGCTTTGGCATGACCGATGCCACTCCACACTCCACACCCTTGCCCGCTGGTGCTGATGAGCACCTTCATAAATATACGGGTCAGGCTACTGCCTCTGACATTACGCACTACCAGTCACTCATTGGTAGTCTGCTGTACGTTCAGATTGGTACTAGACCGGACATTTCCTTCGCTGTGTCACGACTGGCGCAGTATGCAGCGAACCCTTCCCCCCAACATCTGCGGCTTGCGCAATATGTCCTAGCTTACTTAGTAGGCACTGTGGATATGCGGATAGTCTACAATGGCGCCAGTGGAGACGGCCTTGTGGGCTACTCTGACTCTTCCCTGGGTGACCAGGTTGATGACAGACACTCCACTTCGGGTTATGTGTTCCTATTAGCCAATGGTGCAATAAGCTGGTCTTCGCGAAAGCAAAAGACAGTGGCCCAAAACACTACAGAGGCGGAATACATGGCCATGACCGATGCGGCCAACCAAGCCGCTTGGTATCAGAGCTTCCTTTTGGAACTCGGGTACGAGGTCAACGACCCCATCCCACTACATGGTGACAATAAGGGTGCCATTGACTTGGCCTTGAACCCTGTCACTGGGAGGCGATCGAAGCACATTGCCATTAGGCATCATGTCATCAGGGAGTACATTGAAAAGAGGACCATCACTCTTATTAGAACCCCTACTCTGGAAATGGTCGCAGACGGCTTTACCAAGTCACTCGCGCGCACCCTGCTCCAACAACACAATGTTGACATGGGCTTGTGCTAAAATCCTAGATTGCTGATCATGGGGAGATGTTGATAAGTGACCTGCGCGCACTTAGCGGCTCGTATGGACATGCAGATAACGGACTGCTCTAGATTAGATATACAGGACATGTAGATTAGATCATTATGATCATTACAATCTCGGACTTATTGTATTCTCTTATCTATGACATCACTGTACAATGACATCATGGACTCCTCTGGATTCCTATTGTATTTCGTCCTTGTACTTATTCCTTTTGTTCTATCTTTATTGTGATATCACTATGATATCATAGTCTAGGCCTTCTATTGTTCTTTACGCCTTTGTTCTCCTTCTGCACACTCTTTTGTGTCCCTCTGTAGAACAACGCCCCTTGTATTGTGTGACTCTACGTTACTTCTGTTGTACTAGTGTCACTCTCTGTAGCAGTATAAGTAGAGTACTTTGTACGCTCTGGCACCACATCAGTTCTCATCTATTGTGTGCCAGGTATGTCTCCTACTCTGTAATAACATCAGTTCTCATCTATTGTGTGCCAGACTCAAACTCTGCTTCACTTGCTTGATTACACTCTGTTGCTGCTTCCAGCCACTCTTGATATCTCACCACAGTCCTCTTGTCACTGTGAGTATCATCCCTTTATGTGCGCTGTTCATCACACCGTACGTCGAGTTTGGTGTAAATGTGTCCGTTCCCCAAGTTGTTAATGAGCTCTGCCATGAGCGGTAGTGGGTACTGGTTACGCACGGTGCATGCGTTAATCTTTTGGTAATCTTGTATGGGTCTCAATTTGCCATCTTTCTTCTTGATGAAGAAGAAGGATGACGTGTATGGTGATTTCGAAGGTCATATGTAACCCATTTTGAGCTGTTCATTGAGCCATTTGCGGAGTTGTCCGTCTTCGTCTTGTGACATGGGGTAGACCTTACAATCGATACTCGCCGGTGTTCCTGGTTTGAAGTCGATGGCATGGTCCCACGGTCGAGAGGGTGGGAATCGGTGAGACGCCTCTTTGCTGAAGATTTTGGCGAAGTGTTGATATGGTTCGGGTATGACCGCTGCTACTGTGTTCTGGTTGGCGGCAATGGCTAACTCAGTGGCTGTGGTACGTATCTGACACTCTTCTTCAAGTTCGTGTACGATGTCTTCCGCTTCCTCTTGTGTAACCGCGTTGGCGATCATAGTTTGGGGCTCCGCAGGGTTAATTGATCGAAGCACTACTGGGAGCATGTCTTCGTGGATGGTTGCGTGTGTCCAGCTGATTGTTGGTTCGTAGGTGGCTAACCAAGGGTATCCGAGTACTAGTTCTTCGTTTCCAATGTCGGTGACCAGGAACCTCATGACTCGGTTAATCCCGTTGGTCTGAACGTCTAAGTCGACGAAATGAGTGATAGACCCAGCTTTATTTTCGGTGTTGTCTATATTCCATATCTTTTTGGGTCCCTCGAGGGTTTGCAACCCGAGGCCCATGTGTTTAGCGAACGCGGGTCTTATAAAATTGTCGGTGGCTCCCGAATCGATGAGCCCTTTAATGTCGGCCATGGAGTAACTTGTGCGAATCGAGACTGGAATTCGAAGCGAACGATAGCGAGTCATGATTACAGAGTTACAATTAACTGCCCTCACCCAGGCCGATGGGTTTAGGCGTCCTGAAAACCCTCTTGGGTCCATAGGTCTTTGAATATGAGGTCCTTGACCTCGTCACTAGCCCCTCTTATAGTGTCCATCCATCCCTTGGCTTGTTCTTCGGCAGTGGCTTCCGCGCGTCTCGCAACCGCGGGTTCTTGACTGTAATAGTCTGTCTCCGCTCCGCGACTGGTACTGGCGCGGGGTTGGTACTGTTGTCTCTGTTTCCTGGGGCACGTGCAGTCCCATGAGAAGTGACCGGGGTTGTTACAGTTGTAGCAAATGACTTCCCTCATGTCACAACGAGGTCCACTTCCTCGATTTTGTCCCGGTCCTCCGCGTGGTGGAAATGGCGGTCTGGGGTCTCCCACCATTGCGAGTCTTGCGTGCGATCGATCCGCTGACGTGTCTATTGTGTTCGGATCTTGTCGCGGAGGTGGGTAATGCGGTGGCCCCCAGGGTGGGGTGTACCTGTGCTGTTGGTTCTGGTGCATGGGTGGCGACCCCCGGGATGGTGCGCTCGTGAGGTTGAGTCGGGCGCGAAGGTGGATATATTGTTTCTGCCGTCACATGGCAGCTTCCTTCCATTCGTCGAAGTTTTGCGGGTCGTCCATCTCATATATTTTGGTGAAGAGCGCTTTGGGTAGTCCCGCCGTGAAGCGGTCCAGCGTTTGGCGGTCGTTGAGGCGGTAATCAGCCTTCTGTGCCAACTGTTCGAAGTTTGTGACATACGAATCGATGTCATCTCCTATCATCTTGAACCCCTTGGCTAGGGTGGCCTGCGCTTCTTCTTGTTCGAGGATGTTTGAAAAGCGGTCGGAGAAGCCCGCTGTGAGCGTATCCCATAGGAACTCGTCATATCTGTTCCTTCCTAATCGTAGTTCGTTGTTGAGCCATTGGAGAAATCCCAAGGTCCAATTGGCGACTTGGGGGCCTTTGACTAATCCTAGGAAAAGTAGGCATCGTCGATAGACGTTGATCATGATCGGTGCCTCTGCGTTCTGTCCCCAGTAAATGTGCCATTGAGTAAGGAAGGACTCGTACTCTTTTCTGTTGCCGTCGAACACGTTTGGGGTTTCTCCCACTAGCCGTTCGGTTCTGTGGGGTAGTCCCGCCGGTGGTCCTGCGGGCGGTGGTCCTCCTGGGGGTGGGGGCCCTCCTCCGAACGGGTTGCCTCCCCCTCCTCCGCCAAACTGCGGCTGTCTTCTTCCGTCGCCTCCTCCACCTCCACCCGGTGGCCCTTGGCCGAAGAGTCCTCCTGGCCGTCTGGGTGGTGCGGGTCCTGCTGTGCCTGGCGGTGGATCTGGTATGTTGGGTCCCACAGCTCGGAAGATGGCTGCGTCGTCCGCGGTCATGTGGTGCCCGGTGGTTGGGTTGATAGGTCACAGATGGGACTCTGCTTCTTCTGTGATGCGCCGTACTTCTTCTGCGGCGAGTTCTTCGTGAGTTATGGTCGCGGTTGCCATAGCTGCTGGGGAGTGTATGTGGATTGTTTCTGGTTCATTTATGTGGAGGGACTCAGCTGTTTGGACTACGTCCTCAATTCCTGATTCGCTGCCTGCGTTGGATTCTTCTTCGTCACTCGTTTCTGATGGTGCGGAGGTTCGGGGTTCGGATGTGCTAGGTTCTTCTTCTGGTTGGCCGTCGATGTGCCCCCACTGTTCTCGTGTAAGTGGTCCTCTTGCATCAATGTCGCAGTTGTAGTTTCTTCCCGCTGGTCGTACTGCGTCGAATCGGTTGTCTATGGGATTCCACGTAATCTCCACCCAACAGAGGTTTTCGAAGTTGAACTCAACTGGTCGGTATTGGGTGGGTCCCGATGCGAAGTCTACGAAATAACCGGTTTCTCCTCGGTATTCTCTCCACCTAGCTGCCCCTAGGAATTGTGTTGGTACATTGCGGTCTCCCCTGCGTTCAAGGGAGTATGTTCTCGAGTTGTGAACGCCACGGTGAGGATCTTGGTCTTAATGTAACACCACCACTGGCGTTTAGTCCGACTTGGACTGCGAAAGGGCGTTCACAACTTAGCGAATATCTTGAGCAAGTCACGTGACTTGGGCACGTGCACACGGTGTCTATAGAGGCACGTGACACGGGTAATTCCGGCACTAGGACGCTTCAAGTCACTATGCAATCGATGAAGACGACTTGCTCCAAGGAGACAAGCGAAGGCACACGTGAGAGAGGAGAGGAGAAAGTGGTGATTGAAGAAGACCAAGATGGCGTATCTTGGTCTTATCAAGCCACTATTTATACACATACAAGGACGCTTTGAAGCTCCTCCCGAATCTGTACGACTAATAGCGTAAGTAGCTCGAACCCTACTACCGCTGTCCTAGGAATGACTCATGCCACATCGGCATGTGATACTACAAGTCCGCTGACTGATACGACTAGTCCATGACACATTACGACTTACTAAGGGGTCATCACCGTAAGTAAGCGTCCACTTCACGTACCGTGACTGTTACGTTCCTTCTGGACGTATCAATCCGACTCGGATTTGTAACCAGTTTGCTGAGTATACGCGTCGAAGGTCTTCAGTATCCCGTAGGCGACGGCTAGGGTGATACGCAGAGCATGACCAAGGTAAGCGAGGCAGAGAACGATGATGGTGAAGTCGAGAATGATGAAGGAGAAGTCGGCGACGTGCACGACTTATAGCAGGGAGCTGATGACGACGAAGAGTTATGCACACAGGACAAGGAGCTAAGGCGCAGGGAAGGGAAGGTATTCCTCAAGATATCAAAGCTAAGGGGTTCATATGCGAACGCCCCTCTACTTATACTACTAGGGCTGGAGCTTTCAAGCCCAGCAACCCTAATACACAGCCACAAACCCTAATATCACAATCCAATCAAAGGCCGTACAAGTCAGCAGTCACATCAGTCATGTATCACACTCCGGTCCGGGCGCAAGCTCATCCGAACCCTTCTGGACCAGCTCTAGGCGGGTCACGTGCCAGGTCACGTGACGGCCAGCTCTCATTCCTCTAAGTCGATGGGAAACTCGCCTCGATGTGCCTCCAAGCGTTGTAATGCTCCTGAGTCATAGACCCGAACGCACGGACGTCGTCCTCTTCAAGGAACTCCTCGGGCATCTCGGGCACAAACGCAACAGTGACAGGAGGGCACTCCGCACCAGCACCCTTACCAGTGCCAGTCCCTACCCCCGACAATGGCGATGGCGACAACCAGGGCTAAGGGAGGGTTATTCCGCCACCTGCCCTGATGCTTGGCGACTACAGTATCAATATCAATGGGACTACCCACTACCCATTCACACTGCCAACGGTGACAACGACATGGGCTGCGGCAGATGGCACATCACACCAGTTCCAGCTCTGTGCACTTGCACAGTCCTCTGCTGTGCACACCCCCTACGACAACGATGACAATGACGAAGGGGCCAGGATAACGACCCCACTGTGGCAACTCAGAACTGTGTGGCCCAATGACGAGGGTACTAATTTATAGTGTTACTGTATTGTGTTCACCTCAAAATAATCTTATCTGGGCGTCGTTGCTATGAATAAAAAAACAAGAATATATGTGAGAACGATATACCATAAAAGGAAGGTGTTAGGAGGTTGACATGACCGAAATCGAAGAAATCCGGTATATTTCAATCCCGCCACC
The DNA here is from genome assembly GCA_021525775.1 of Lactarius deliciosus. NCBI lineage: Eukaryota > Fungi > Basidiomycota > Agaricomycetes > Russulales > Russulaceae > Lactarius > Lactarius deliciosus. The sequence goes on from JAKELK010000189.1 coordinate 49,884, forward strand.
CCCTATGAACTGCGAACTGCTCTACCATTATCATCACTGCATCGCACCTCCTGAAAACAATGGAAAGGTGTGTTGCAGCCCATAACCTTGGGGTTTTATTTCACCTTTATCCAGCATAGATGAAAGAGATTTTTTCATCAAAGGTTATAAAATCGATCGCGCAAAACTCCTTGCCAATTTCGGTAGCACCGAAAAAGACCCGGAAAACGTCAGGTTTTTGGAACTGTGGAAACACTTTCCAGAACCTTTCCTCTACATTGCACCTGGGGAAGAACCGGAAGGGAACCTCAGCTTAGTGGTTGTCTTGGCTGATGGAGACGACAAAGACGCGCTGGAACAGGTGCCTGTGGTGGAGCTCGATAAATACTTGAATGTTTTCACTAAAGGGGTCTGGGTCAAATACCGATGATGTTGAGAAGCGAAAGTGGTTTGTACTCTCCGGGCTATTGTCACCTCAATCCTGAAATACAGGACTATTTGCCAGTGAAGCGCGTCAGAGTAACTCATTTGAGCATCCTGGATTTCATTCTGCACCAAGCAACGTTCACCATCTCTTATGTACGAACTACGCGTTCTGTGATCCTCTAGTCAACTTTCAAGTCGCCCAGCCGCCGCCCTTCCTTCTCGACACGGAATCACTCCAGTGCACTATTCCTATTCTTTGGTCGGTCTCGCTCATCTCAGTGCGTGTGCACTCACCTCGATTAGCCTTTAGGCGCACATTTAGATCCTCCATTGGAGAGTATGCAACTCGCACTTGGTACTTTACCGTCTGTATGCTGATATTTGTGAATTCCAGTCTTGAGATCGAGTCTGTGACCTGGTATACCTCCCTGCCGACACGTCACTTTCAGTCCACCAACCGTCTGCGGTACCCACAACATGTGAGCGGTGTCACCCTTACCTTGACCGTCACAACCAACGGAACGCAATACCCCCGTCTCGCATTTTTTACCTTCCAGAATGTCGAAAGTTTGTCAATTTCCTACTGTCATGTTGTTCGACGTTTTCAAACAAGACCGGTCGAATAGTTTGGCGATCTTCGACACCTATTCCAAGCAACGTGGGAGGCAACGGCATCGTCTGGACGTATGTCGAAGACGTGACGCGCTTCATCCCCTTTTTCTCCGAACCCGGCACATTCATTTTGCAGCTCGACAACGCCATCCAGTCGGGACTCGACGGTGAATACGCCGGTGAGTCTTATTTACACCTACGATTCCGCGAGGAGTACTCAAAAATATTGTGCAAGGACACTCAAAGCGACGATTTTCTTGGGCTCGTCGCGATTCCCGCCCGCACCGCGCGCTGACTTAATGAATGATTATTCCGCTGACGACTCTCGCTAATAATACAGGCGACGAAGCATCCGTCCCTCCTGGCTTTTCGGTGAGCCATCGGAACCTCCGTATCCCCCCGAACACTTGCAAAATTCTATTTTCTTTAGGTCCAAGTCGACTGCCTCGGGATCTAATGACGGCGATATAAATATCATTGTTAACGCATTGCGTCGTATACACACCGAGGCGGGGATCATCGCTGGGAGCGGGGAGCGAACTAAAGTGGTATTCACACAGAATTTGGAATATGGGAACGTGCAGACCTATCCCCAAAAAACTCTTGCGCAGGTTTGTTTGTGTGAAAAGACTAACTGTGACGATCCACACTCATTTCAGACTTGTTAGCATGTTTTCCAGATCGCCTCTGGTGAAAGTTCCACGCTCAAGACCACGGTCTCCCTGGCCGATGAATTTGCGATTTTTACACTTCACTTTCTAGATGCCCTCAGCACTGAGCACTCGCCTACTTCCCTATACTTTCCGTATTCGCCGTGCTCCTGCGCGCTTTCTAAGCGTCGCGTTTCACCGCTTTCCCGCGCTCTGTGCGCGCTCAACCTCTCACTTGTCTCAGACTCTTCCCTCCGCATTTTACCTGTCCCCTGTTCATCTAATGCACCCCATTCCTTAGCCTCCCCAGTACATAACTCATGTAATTACAGCCTTACTACAAGACTTCTAATGGTAGACTTTTCCCCTCAAATTTCTGACTTCAGGCCTCAGTGTAGCTCTCCCCTCGCGTTCCCCAGCGTGCCGCACTCGCGCGCGGCCTTAGCGACTTAAGCGCGACGCGTTACCGACCCCGGCGGCCATCTATGCGATGTTTTGCGCCATGCCGAAGTGTGCACGACCGATTCCGACCACCTACGACCAACCGACCCCGTTTCCGTTTCTGTTTCCGTTTCCGACCTCACCACACTCGTGCGCGGCTCTAGCCCTTTGATACCGACGTGTCCGCGATCGCCGCGGACCCATAAACGACATCTCGCGCTCCGCGGAGGCCTGCGCGACACCCTGCGACGCTTCACACCCCCTAGACCTGCGCTCATCTCAGAACGGTTTAGGGTATCACTAGGCCCAATTACCACGTTCATCAGTACCCACCAGGCAACATCAATCCTTCTCACTTCGTGGTCTTACACGCTCACCGAAATGCCCACCCCAATGCTATCTATTAACATGTTACTACAATACATTACAATAGTCTACAAGCCTTGAAGCGTTCATAACATTTATAGTGTATGTAATTGCATGTTGGTGCCGTACATACTACTAGTACCAGGTAATTGAGCGGACGGCTGGCCCTTGGGCTGGCCAGGTTTTGGGTCATACGGGCAATGGGGACGCCTGGCGGCCGTGACAATCAACTGTCCGACAACCAGGTGCTGTCAACCAGGTGCTGTCCGAACACTGGGTGAAGGACAGTAATTGTGGGGCCTCCCTGTTTTGGATTTTGCTGTAGCTCATAGCGTTTTTACATCGACTGTCAATAAATTACTTCTTGATGCACCCTCGATCTAGGATTCTGTTCTTACCAAGGTTCTCGTGAAATGCATCATAAAAAGCCCTCACATTGCTCCAACCATTTTTGCATTTTGGACTTCAAGCTTCAAGCTTCAAGCTTCAAGCTCCAAGCTTCAGGCCGCCTTCTTAACCTCACAAATTCATTGTGTCGCAGACACCATCTCGCCGACCTCCCGTAATCATGCACTACTACCATCGTATATCTGTGCTTTCCGTCCTCGCTACTGGTCTCCTTGGAGGTCTTGCGAAACCCCGAACACCACCTTGGGACGACATGCACATCAAACACTCCTGGAACGCCGTCCCGAGGAACTGGGAGAGCCTAGACCATCCGCCTTCTGGCACCACAATCGATCTTTACATTGCTCTCAAGCCTCGGCGTGAGAACGCCTTGGTCGACGCGCTCTACGAGGTCAGTGAACCCGGCCATCCAAGGTACGTCCATCACCACTCCTCCGCTACTGCATGTTCTCACGGGTGCCACCGCTCCGATGCAGATATCGTGCATATCTGACAAAGGAACAGGTGGCCGAACTCGTCGCACCGCGTCCAGAGACGCTCGAGCTCGTGAATTCCTGGCTCGAACACCACGACATACTGTCCTCTTCGTCCATTTCTATGACGCACGGCGGCAATACACTGATGCTCAAAGGCGTTTCCGTTACCCAAGCCAACACTCTCCTCAGCGCATCGTACCAGCTCTACAGGCACGTCGAGACGGACGAGACCATTGTCCGCACTGTCGGTTATTCGCTTCCCGTGGCGCTGCACTGGCACGTGTTGACTGTGACGCCTACGACGTCCTTTTTTTCCCCGCGCACGCAATGGCACACACCGCGGAATCGTTCTGACAGGGCAATGAAGGCGACACCGGGAGAGCCTGCGACGACGTTATTGAGCCGCGCAAAAGTCAATGACGTCACGCCATCGTTCCTGCGCTGGCTGTACGAGACGGAAACCTATACACCCAATACTCGGGGCGAGAATGTGCTCGGGGTCGTGGGACTCTTAGGGGATTACCCGAGCCTGGCGGACCTGACGGCGTTCATGCAGAAATATCGCTCCGAAGCAGATGATGCCACGTTCACCGTCGTAGAGGTCAACGGTGGAGTGTACGACCCGACCCACCCAAACAAAGAGGCAGACATGGACATCCAATACGCTGAGGCCATAGCGTATCCGACCCCTCACATCTTCTACAGCGCCACCCAGTCCGAGCCGGACACGGATAACGATTTCGCAGTCTGGCTGGAATACATCCTCGACCAAGAGAACATCCCTCAGACCATCAGCATATCGTACAGCCATGAAGAGCATTCCATCTCGAGGGAATATGCAACCTATGTGTGTGAACAGTTCGCGGGGCTCGCTGTACGTGGCGTCAGCGTCCTCGTGTCGAGTGGTAACGACGGCATCGGCAGAGGAACCTGCTTGAGAGACGACGGCACCGTCCGATTCGGACCTACATTTCCCGGAACCTGTACGTGTGGCCACTTTTTCTCAGATTGGATGTAGTACTGTACACGAGTGCGGGTCCAAAAAGCTCACCTCATCGCCACGCTTTTGCAGGTCCCTATGTTACCGTCGTCGGCGCAACGACGGACTTCGAGCCGGAGGTCGGAGCGGATTTGTCCGGCGGCGGCTTCTCGGACTACTTTGAGCGCCCATGGTACCAGGAGGAGGCCGTGTCTACCTTCCTCCAGCACCTCGGGAACCAATATCAAGGCCTTTACAAGTGTGTTCGCTTTTGTGACCTGATCTAAGTTAACCCATTCGTAATTTGTACTTGGTAGCGATTCTGGCCGCGGCGTTCCCGACATCGCCGCGCAGGCGATCGGACTCCCGATCTTTTTCAACGGCAACGAGCAAAAGGAGAGCGGTACGAGTTTGGCGACGCCTGTGCGTCTCTCTCCCCCGTCCTTGAGCGCCCAGCTGACTGCCAATCTACAGGTTGTGGCAGGCATCATTTCGCTGCTCAATGACTGGCTGATTTCGACAGGCCAGCGCCCGCTCGGCTTCCTCAACCCCTGGCTGTATGGAAGGGGCTTCCGGGGTCTCAACGACATCACAGAGGGGTCGAATCCGGGCTGCAACTTGGATGGATTCTCCGCCATCGTTGGATGGGACCCTGTGCGTTCCACTAGACTTGATACTTCTTCACTGTCGACGTTGGATGACCCAGGGCTACCTAGGTCACGGGTCTTGGAACGCCTAACTTCCGCAAAATGCTTGTTATTTTGAGATAGTAGAGTTTACGTTTCCGAATCCAATCAACCAATGCTTAGGGAAATAGCACCATACATGTGCCGTGAAAGGCCACTCATTCACGCGCAAAGTCGAGGTCGAAACCGGCAATCGAAGACAAACAGTACGTCTAATGTGGTCGCAAGGGGCCCCTGTTTTGGATTTGCTGTAAACGGGTCTGGGTCAATACTGGTTTGTACTCTCCGGCCTATTTTAATCTCAATCCTGAAATACGGGGATTATTTGTGTCGTCCAATCCCAGTGAAGCGCTCACATCTCAATTGAGCATGTGACCGCATACGTTGCTGCATGGATGGGCACACCCGGAACCTGTGACTACCGGGACAGTTTGCAACGCTCCTTCATTTCCGTGGATCTACCCTTAATGCCACTTCCCCCCTCATATTTATAGCGGCTGTGCGCCGGTATGGTGTCAGTCCGCGCCGTTAGCCCTGTATTTCGTTCTGCGGTGCCACCACCAAGCAAAGTTCACCATGTCCCAGTCGACCCCATTTCTACAATCTTTACTTTCTCTCCTCTTGTTGCTCTTGAGTACGAACTACGCTTTCTGTGATCCTCTGGTCAACTTTCAAGTCGCCCAGCCGCCGCCCTTCATTCTCGACACGCAATCACTCCAGTGCACTACTACCATTATTCAGTCAGTCTCGTTGACTCGCTCATCTCAGTGCGTGCGCACTTACCTCGATTGGCTCTCAGGCGCACATTTGGAAACTCCATTTCCAGTCCCGAGATCGTCCAGTACACGTCTGTGACCTGTTATTGTACCTCCCTGTCATCTCCGTTGATGCCTCACTATCAGACCACCAACCGATTGCAGTACCCCCAACGAGTGGGCTGGTATCACCCTTAACTTTACCGTCACAATCAACGGAACGCAGCTCCCCCGTTACGCATTTTTTACCTTCCAGAATGTCGAAAGTCTGTCGATCTCCTACTGTTATGTAGTTCGATGTTTTCAAACAAGGCGGGTTGAATAGTTTGGCGATCTTCGACACCTATTCCGAACGAATCGGGTGACGACGGGATCGTCTGGACGTACGTCAAAGACGTGACGCGCTTCATCCCCCTTTTCTCCGAACCCGGCACATTCATTTTGCAGCTCGACAACGACTTCAGCGAGCCTGGACTCAACGGCGAATTTGCCGGTGAATCTTATTTACACCTACGATCCCGCCAGGAGTACTCAGAAATATTATGCAGTGACACTCGAAGCGACGATTTTCTTGGGCTCGTCGCGATTCCCGCCCGCACAGCGCGCGGACTTGATTATTCCGCTGACGACTCTCGCTAATTTAACAGGCAACGAAGCATCCGTCCCTCCCGGCCTTTCGGTGAGCCATCAGAACCTCCGAATCCCCCCCGAACACATGCAAATATTATACTTCTTTAGGTCGAAGTCACACTCCCTCAAAATGCCGTAACGGCATTCGCCGAGTTGCAAGCCTCTGCAAACGGCTACGACATGTCCTGGGTGTGTGCGCCGTCTGTTGGAAGCCTCCCTGCTCTGATTGTTGCACTGTCGTGCTAGTATTCCAACATTCCCAACCAGTTCCTTAGCTATTTTTCTCCTGGGACAGTAGTAGGTAAAGGTCCGTTCCGGGAGGTCCGTGTCCTGGTGGATGGCCAGGTTGCTGGCGTTGCATTTCCCTACCCCTTTGTGTCCGCAGCAGGAATAGCACCTCCCGGATGGAGGTATGTCCTACCGTTGTGCCATCGTGCCTCAACCAACCTTAGGAATCCTCCAGGCCAATCGCCCCATACGGTGCCCTAGATATGCCCACCTACCATCTTGACCTCACACCCTTCATACCTATTCTCACCAATGGCCACCCGCACAATATCACACTTGATGTCGCCTCTGCCGAGCCAGATCACCAAATCAACGAAAACTGGTATCTTTCCGGGTTGCTACAAGTCAACCTCGACTCATCGACCTTACCCACTACGGGGAATATCACGCTATATCAGGCGGTCGATTATGCTTTGTCGTCCGCCTCGGTATCTAATGACAGCGATATAAATTTCATTGTTAACGCATCGCGTAGTATACACATCGAGGCGGAGATCGTCGCTGGGAGCGGGGAGCAAACCAAAGTGGTATTCACACAGAATCTGGAATATGGGAACGTGCAGAGCTATCCTCAACAAGACTCCAATCCGCAGGTTTGTTTGTGTGAAAAGACCAACTGTGACGATTCGCACTGATTTCAGACTTTTTAGCAAGTTTTCCAGCTCACCTCTGGTGAAACCCTCTCGACACACAATGACGAGACAGCGCTGCAGGATACCTTCACATATCTTCTCCTCGTCGATTCTGCGGCGCCGAGCACAGGAGGTATTACCTCTCCTTGTGTCTCCTCCGCTTGCTGACTCCTTCTAGCCCTCTGGTCGCAAATTGATCAGACGTATGACCGCGAGCTCTACCCTGCGCCGTTCATCATGGGCACCACCATCGTCGAACATCAGGTCGCGGCGGGGACGGTGAACACCATAGAGACTAATAAGTTTGGCTCGAATGGAACTAGCAGCAATACGTTCAACTATATGGACACCGAGGGTAATACCTACACTCGACAGGTCAACGCGTCCAGCAATGCGATCACGGTTGACAGTCAAGGCGGCACCCTCGCGCCGAAGGTCGCTTCCTAGAATCCCAATCGATCTCCGGTATGAAGGCGCGGTTGCCAGGTGCGGTGGCAGGGCCGGCAAATGGTGATTGATATAGTATTACTTTATCTGGAACCCTCGGTATTCAATCGAAGCATAAATGAATATATCAGTAAGGTCACCTATCGCTGATTTGAGGGGATGTGATGCGTGCGATCAAAAGTGGGCACTTTGGTCCCCTGACAGTCAGTCGGTGATAAATATTTGCAGAACGAGCACAGCGCTTTCCAGGAGCCAAATAAAATAAGGAAAAATCGTTCAAGGATTGTATATTCGTTATTCTATTAGTATGTATGAGTTGAAGTAGCTACGATGTGTTGTTGAAGCTGCAGAAAACATATAGCTTTTTTTTTGCATTACTACTAAGTTAAGAAAGACGATAGTACTGTCACGGTTAGGCTCTTTGACATGTCCCAGCACGACACGTACCAGACGCCACTCTCTAGGTTGGTGCACAGCGCACACAGCGAACGCGTGAGCTCACTCAAGGTTTTCTACAGCCGATATGCTAGCAAGGAAATGGCGTATCTATTCTCCGCAGAGGTATTCAGCGGCATCGACGACTTTGTACTACCTCCTCACCATCCCGGGCACAGAATCGTTATCACACGTGGCGAGAGCTCTGGCTCACTCTCGCCATTGCCGAGAAGCAGCTCGGCCTATCGATTTCCGATGCTGCGATCGAAGAGATGAAACATAATCTCGTGCGTAATAACCTTAGCCGCATTGCGTCCGTACTGATCTCCACGTTGCGTGTAATGAGTAGTATTTGGACGAAAAACAATTCGAGATTGCCGCAGTAGAAGAGAAGAGCAGGCGTCACGATGTAATGGCGCATGTCCACACGTTCGGGACGGTTGCACCATCGGCGGCCAGGATCATCCAGTACGTCTCTGCTCAGTTTGCGCCGATGACCCCCATCCGACTGGAAGCTTCTACGTAGCCTCGGGGCAACGTCTTGCTATGTCACGGAGTGCGTACGAACGATGCTGTTCCATTCCCTCGTCTTTTGATCCCTTAAATCCGAACCAGCAATGCAGACCTAATCTTTCTGCGAACTGCCTTAACTCTCGTTTACAAAAAGCTCGCGGTGGTGATCGATCGCTTCTCTGCTTTTGCAAAACAGTATCGCGATCTCCCCACGTTGGGGTTCACGCACTTCCAACCCGCACAACTGACCACGGTTGGCAAGCGAGCAACACTATGGCTCCAAGTGCGTCTATTTTCTATGTCGTACCCTTGGTAGGGTCCGGGGTATCTATCGCTCATCTCCCCAAAGGAATTGCTATGGGACTTACGAAACGTCAAGAGAGCCCGTGATGATATTGGCTTTCGCGGTGTCAAGGGCACGACAGGGACACAAGCGAGTTTTCTAGCGCTATTTGATGGTGATCATGACAAGGTGCGCCACCATTTCACAAATACGCCCGCAGGCGCATCTAAATCCAGTTGTGGAAGGTCGAGGAGCTAGACCGTCTGGTCACAGAAATGTCGGGCTTCTCGTATGCCTACCCAGTCACATCGCAGACGTACTCGCGCAAGATCGATGTCGATGTACTCGCGCCGCTGGCCTCATTCGGTGCGACTGCCCACAAAATAGCCACTGATCTGCGCCTCCTTGCTAGTCTCAAGGTAATTCCCACCCTCGCTTGCGTTGAAACTGATACGACGCACGTGGCGTACAGGAAGTGGAGGAACCATTCGAATCGACGCAAATCGGCTCCTCGGCGATGGCTTACAAGCGGAACCCGATGCGGTCGGAGCGCATCTGCTCGCTTGCGCGACACCTTATGACGCTGCACCAGAACGCGCTCGGGACGGCGAGCGTACAATGGTTCGAGCGCACGCTGGACGACAGCGCTAATCGGCGAGTGACGCTGCCCGAAGCGTTCCTCACTGCGGACATAGTACTCACGACGCTGCAAAACGTGTCCGAGGGGCTGGTGGTGTACCCGAAGGTCATTGGGCGGCGGATCGCGCAGGAACTGCCGTTCATGGCTACTGAAAACATCATCATGGCGCTTGTCAAGAAGGGTGGTGATCGACAGGAAGCGCACGAGAAGATCAGAGTACGTCTGTCATTTTCTTCTAGTGCGGCGGGCCTAAGTCGCTAATATGCATTCAATTGGGTAGGTGCTATCACATGAAGCAGCATATCAAGTGAAACAGTTGGGCTTGGAGAATGACCTGATCGAGCGAGTGAGGAAGGACGAATACTTTGCGCCGATCAAGGATGAGCTGGATGGTCTATTGGACCCGCGGTGGTTCGTCGGCCGAGCGCCGGAACAGGTAGACAAGTTCCTGAGAGAGTGGGTAGCTCCGGCGTTGGGGGAGAGCGAGTTGAAAGCCGCGGTAGAGAAGGGGGGATTAGCAGAGCTGAGTGTGTGAGATCTAGACACGTGACGTTGAATAGAGCCAAAGCCAACCGAATATGGGTCACACTCAACACTCCCGCCCTCGTCCTCGCCCTCATCCTCGCCTCGCTTAAATACGTCCGAGCCCCTCCTTTCTTCTCTTCTACGACGACATGGACTCTCTTCAAATCCCAGACAACTCTCTTCCCGGCCCTTCGCGACAAAACGGCGCTCCTCGTCCTGCTTCCGTCTCAACAGCAGCGGCATCATCACCTCTCGCCCCGCCACCACAGCCTTCTCGCAAGCGTGCCTCCCACACCGTTGCATCATCCACCCATCCAGACGAACAACAACAACATCAGCACCAACACCAGCCCCCATTTCGTGACATTTATGCTCACCCTGCTGCCGTCCAATATGCTGCCAGTCACCCTCGTCGTGCTATCCCAAAATTCGGCCCGTATCTCCTCCTTCAAACTCTCGGCGAGGGTGAGTTTGGAAAGGTCAAACTCGGTCTCCACACAACCTGGGCCGAAGAAGTCGCTGTCAAACTCATAAAAAGAAACAATATCGACTCTGCTCTCCGCATGTCAAAGGTCGAACGAGAGATAGAGGTCCTCAGGGTTCGTTCTTTCAGCGCCCATCCATCCGACTCGTCCGTCTAACGAACCTAATATCCACAACAGATGCTCAAACATCCCAACATCGTCAGACTATACGACGTCATTGAAACCGATAAATACATCGGTATCATCCTCGACTACGCCTCTGGCGGTGAACTCTTTGATCATATCCTCGCCCATCGCTATCTCAAAGAAAAAGACGCCTGTCGTCTTTTCGCCCAGCTTATATCCGGTGTATGGTATATCCACCAGCGCAAAATCGTTCACCGTGACCTCAAACTCGAAAACCTCCTTCTGGACCGTAACCGTAACGTCATCATTACCGACTTTGGTTTCGCCAATCGCTTCGAGCATCGCACTGACGACCTCATGCAAACTTCATGCGGTTCGCCTTGTTACGCAGCTCCAGAACTTGTCATCTCTGAAGGTGCCTACGTCGGCTCTGCCGTCGATATATGGTCTTGCGGTGTCATCTTGTATGCGATGCTCGCAGGCTATCTTCCCTTCGACGATGACCCCGCCAACCCGGAGGGCGACAATATAAACCTGCTTTACAAATATATCGTCAACACCCCTTTGTCATTCCCCGACTACATTTCTCCCGAGGCCCGCGACCTACTATCCATCATGCTTCAGCCCGATCCTCAGCGCCGCGCTGATCTCAGCCTCGTCATGCAGCATTCCTGGCTCGCCCCATATGCGTACATTTTCGACAAAACCATCGAAGACGTCGAAGCAAGCGCCATCGAGTCGCACAAAGCTAAACGCCAAGCTTATCAAAGGCAGATGCGCAACGCCGCTCAGGCAGCGGCGACAGATCTCAATAAGGTATCCCGTTCTCAGAGTACCAAAAACGACGTCTTCCCCCACGCCAGCGTTGCCGTCGGGCCACGCAGCCACTCTCACGCCCACGAGGACCAGACGTTGTATGAGACCTCTGCCGACATCACCGCCGCATCTCAGGCGCAGTCGCAAGCACGCCGCGGATATAATTCCACGATTGTGATGCCAACCCAGCCATCTGGGTACGTGGACGACGATCCTTTCGCTCTGAGTCCAGCGGATGCCGCGCCTGTTCCAATCCCTATTGTCGCTACTACTACCGAGCAACAGCAGCGGCCGCGCTCAAACTCACGCAAGGAACCACTTCCACCCGTTCCCGCTCCGGTCAATGGCACCGGCAGCGTGCGCAATAAAGCAACTAACATGCGGCACACCATCCAGGTTGAGTACGGCCAACCTGAGCCTCCGACTGCTCATCAACAACCTAATACACCTAAGAAGGGGACCAATTCTATTCATGATCAGCAATCAAACCCTCCACAGCCTCCGCCACGCCCACAGTTACAGCCACCCTCGCCTCCACAGCCACAGCAAGTCCAGCCGAAAGAGAAACATCGCCGGCCATCTGTTTCTGGTCCCCGTCCTCTTCCACCCTCACCGGGTATACCACCTGCAATCCAGGCTCCCGAGCCGCCAGTCGTTACTGTCAATGCAGCAAGCCCGCCAACGACTCCAAGTGCTCAAGCCGAGGCGTTTCAGATTGGCACCGGTTCTGTGTCAGGTTCGGCTTCGTCCAAAAAGGGTAAACACGTCAGAGGTCTTTCTATCGACAAGATGGGCCTCGGGAAGATCTTTGGTCCACCCACTCCCGCGGAGGCCACCCATTCTCCGACCCAAGCTACCCGTTCTCCCTCAGAGGGCTCAGCGTCGAATTCACTTTACACGACCATTTCTAAAATATCAGGATCGACTTCTCGCCGCCCCTCGACTTTACAGGTCTCACCGATGGCCAGCCCGACAGTCGAGGCTTCTTCCACACAGACATCCCTACTCAGTCCAGACAATGGCAAGAAGAATCGTCGCAGCACGTTGAGCGTGATGGTCGAGCCGCTCGCGCGGATCAAAGTACGCACCGGCCGTGGCTCCACGCGCGATCCAGAGACACCTTCGCGCGAAAAGGACCGCTCACGCGAACCGTCAGAACGCCAGTCGCGTCCCGGACACCCCACGCCGATATCGGAGAAAGATCCTATGCATGGCGAAAAGGTACCGCGCGCCGCCGACAACGTCGGGCATGGCATGCCTGCGAGTACCAGCAAAGCGCGCAAAGTCATGCAATGGTTCCGCTCGCGGAGCAAAGGGCGCAGCCTCGACGACGACGCGGAACCCTCTTTGCCCCTGGGCGCGAAGCCTTCCGTGCGCGACGCGTTCCCCACGGATGCGAATGCATCCTCGGCCTCTGTCAACGCCGTGCCGGTATACCCAGCGGATGTCACCCCTGAGTATACCAACGTTCCGTCGCGCATGGGCCCACCACATCCGCAGCGCACTGCCAGTACTGGGACGGAGGGAGCACCGGCTGCGCCAAGCTTTGCGGAGCTCGTGCGGCGGCACGTCGCGCCGCCCAAGGGGGTTATTCGCACCCACCACGGCGCCGTCAGTCAGGCGACAGTTACGACTGGCGTACCAATCGAGGTAATGCGTCACGTGCGCGATGTTCTTGCGCGTATGGGCGTCGAGGTGCAGGTCGAGAGCGACTACAAGTACCGGTGCGTGCGCACGAAGAGACGGCGTGCGGTTGGGACGCCGTCCGGATTTGGTCTCGGTCTGCGGGATCCCAGCGCGAGCACCGGGCTGGGACTCGCGGCATTCACGCTGATAGGGTCCGCAGCGTCCAACGGAGTGCGTGCTTTCGTCGATATTTGTGCAAAGTTGTTGTTGATGGACACGCTCCCGACGCGGTTTGTGCCACTCCTACTGCAGGTAGATAAACGGGGACTCCCTCTACCCTCCCAGTCGACGTTCGGCGGGGCGACGGGGGGAATGCTGAAGGGCTTGCTCATGCGTCGCCAGTCTTCGCAGGTATCGGGCAACGCGGACGCCGATGCGTCATCGCCTGAGATCACGCCCTCTCCCATCCTCTCGCCGGGCAGCGTGCCGCAGTCGCCTGGCGGGCAGGTGGTCTCGCCCGGCGAGCTCGGACCTGAGCCCGTGTATGGCGACCCGAGCCAGGACCAGGGCGACGAGGTGCGATTCTACGTCGAGCTGACGAAGCTGGATGGCCTCAAGGACACCTACTCGATCGATATACGTCGGCTGAAGGGTCATCTGCGAAGCTACAAGTTTTTGTATGACTATATTACGCAGTATGTTTCTTTTTTTTTTTTTTTTTCAAATTGACCCGCGGACGCTGACCCTCATTGTCTTTCTTCACAGGCACCTCGAACTGCAGCGATAAGTGACGCAGAGGTGATGTGGTCTGCGGAGGAGCTGTTCGAGTTCGTGTCGATTTTTTTACATGTAACTTTTCCTTTTCCCTTTTCTTTCTTTCGTTCTGTGTCGTGCTCCATGGTTTCTGCTTCGCTCGTAGCTTATACCCACCTAATCCAGTCTTCCTCGACTCTCCTGCTCCCCTCCTAAGTAGTTAGTAAAGTACAGTCCGACCTGACCCATGTCGCTTCTTACCTGTGTTATATTTCTAATTTTTTTTTTTGGAACGGACTTCTGCCTGCCTACATGCATATCGCTCTCGCTACGTCTGTCCTGTGTCGAACACAACCCACTCATTACTAGACGGTTTCTGTCCTTTTCGATAGATCTCACGTACGGGAGGAGTAAGTGGAAATAGGACGTATACAAATGCGGACTATGTTCGACCTTTGTTCCACAAGGGGATAAGATAAATGTACATATATTTGTAGTAATTCAAAAGATGGAGACACATGGAACAAAGACTATTGGAGAATGATCGCGGGCAGGTAGAAACAACCGGGAGCGGGGAAAGGGACAAAAAAAGGGAGGAACGCGACGGGAGACCCGCCCATGATGCAGGCAGCTGCATCAACCACTGATAGCGTCAGCTTCATCAGCAGAGTCGGACGGGACAAGCCACGCCTCGGGGCTCTCCCACCGCTTCGATCGACAGTTTATCGTCATCTCCACCACCTCTCCCTCCTCTATCTCCGTCTCCGTCTCCGCTTCCGCCTCCATCATACTACACAGCACGCTCTTCATCCTCCCCGCCGCCTCCAGCGGCACAGGCGCATACATCACCCCGGCCGAGCACCCGCGCTCGCACGTGGGCACCGGGGGCGGCGACAGCAGCGGCGGGGGCAGGGCGGGGCCGCAGCCGGTTCTGCTGCTGGGCCTGCTCGAGAGGTGGAGGAGTAGACAGAGGCTCGGCGTCTCCCACGGCGCACTGGGACCCTCGTCCATGTCCGTGTCCGCGCGGCGCGCCGGCCCCGGCCCTGGGGTGGGGAATCCCTCCATGAACAGCGCGGGGTCGATGCTCTCGAGGACGCTCGGCGGCGGCGTGCTGCTGCGCTCAGTTCCTTCGGTGCCGATGCTGCTCGGGGGCGGCGGCTCGGCGCGGGTGCTAAAGTCGTATATGCGCACTTTCCTCGGCGTCGGGAGGTGGTGTTGCGAGTCGATAGGCTCGTCGTCCGCACTGCCTGGCTGCTGCTGCTGCTCTGTAGCTTCGCCCAGCAGCGGCTCGTCGCTACCGCCGGCGTAGCCCGGAACGCACGGAGAGGGGGACGGGTCCCAGCCTGCGACGGAGGAGAGGCTGTTATGCCCTGGATCGAACACGGCGGGGTAGCCGAAGAGCCCGTTGTGGAGATATGGCGAGGGCGTCATGGGCCCGCCGCCGCTGCCCGACGAGAGCGTCGGACTCGGGTAAACGGAAAGGTCGGGCGTCGCAAAGATAGAAGGAGTGAAGCTCGAAGCACCAGCATTGTTGTTGTTGTTGTCATAGCCCGAAGGTCCGATAAGGTTCAGTCCTGGAGACGAGTCGTCGGGTCCGCCGCTGAGCAAGGTGGGTGGCTCCGGCGCAGTCTGCAGGTACGTCGGCGGGGCGTAGTTGAACCGCGAGAGGAGGTCCGGGTTGCCGCTTCGCTTCAGGGTGCAGGTCGGACAGGCCTTGACGAACTTGGCTGTGAGTTCCTTAGGCACCCAGGAATAGTGGAGGCGGAGCGTGGCACAGGTCTTGTCGCGCCCGCCGTGGCGCGCGATGGCGTGGCAGTAGCACAGAACCTCGTAGAGTCGCTCCTTGATCGCGACTGGTCGCTTGTCGTGCAGCACGACGGGTTCGGGCGTCTGGCCGGCGTTGAAAGATGTCTGAGGGTAGGCAAGGACAAACATCTTGCGGACCCAGAAACGGAACTGGGCGGTGCTGGCGCGGTCCTCAGAGCCGTTCTGCAGGACAGCATAGATCTTGTCGAAGAGACTCTGAGAGATGAGCGCCTTGGGTTGTTTGCGCTCCGAGAGAGATGTAAGATAATCCTCCTCGATGCGCTGGTATTGTTCGTACGTCGGAAACCCAGCGATGTCACGCGAGCCATCGGGAACAGTAAAGCGGCTCTGATTGGGGGCCTCAAGCTGAGGAATCTCGACATGGAAGGGATAGTAAGGAGAATCGAGAGTAGGGGGCACAACAGCATCGCCAGAGTTCAGATCCAGAGTACCGAGAACACCTTTCAAACCAGTTCTGGAGTAAGGTTTTCTGTTGTCAGCGGACACCGGAGGAGACATGCGGCGGACAGGCCCATAGTTGGATATGTTTGTCATAGCTAGAGCGAATAACTTGAACGAGCGACGTGAAAACGAGAGTGGATATAGTGAGCGTGCAATGCGAATAAAAATGTGCAAGAGAAACGACAACCAGCCCGAGCAAGGCCTCGGCGGTGTGGTGGCAGAAAGCAACACGAAGAACGGAACGGATTCATACCAAAGTCGCTGTTGCAATCGGTCAGGTCATCTTTGAAATCACGTGGAAAGGAAAAAGTATCTTTTCATCGTGTCGTAATACAACCTCTCGCTTGTTTTTATCAATAAAATCTACGTCAACAGAAACATTCATCATATCCACCATTGCTAGCAATTCACTTAAGCCCTGCCGTCCTTCTCTGCCGCGAACACAAGCAAGTCGACAACGCGCTTGGAGTAACCCCACTCGTTATCGTACCAGGAGATGAGCTTGACAAAGTTTTTGTTCAGCTGAATGCCGGCGCCGGCATCAAAGATCGAAGACGCGGTGTTTCCGATGAAGTCAGTTGACACGACAAGGTCATCCGTGTAATCGATGATGCCCTTGAGAGGGCCATCGGCGGCCTCCTTGACTGCCTGCTTGATCTCATCGTACGTGGCTTCTTTCTCGAGGCGCACCACGAGATCAACAACTGAAACATCGTTCGTTGGCACACGGAAGGAAAGACCACTAGAGGCGGAATGTTAGCCGACAAAGATCAAGAGGAATAATCGACTGCGTACGTGAGTTTGCCGTTCAGGGCAGGAATGACCTTGCCAACAGCCTTGGCAGCACCGGTTGAAGAAGGGATAATGTTGCCATTGACGGCACGTCCACCACGCCAGTCCTTGTTCGAGGGACCATCGACGGTCTTTTGTGTGGCAGTCGTCGCGTGGATTGTGCTCATCAAGCCCTCGACGATGCCAAACTTGTCGTTAATAACCTTTGCAAGAGGCGCCAAGCAGTTGGTCGTGCAGGACGCATTGGAGATCTAACAAGCAATAACGTGAGACTCATATATATGCGTTGGAAACCTACTTACCACAGTGTATTTGGGGTCGTATGCATCAAGGTTAACGCCAACGACGAACATAGGGGCATCCGCAGACGGCGCGGAGATGATGACCTTCTTAGCACCACCTTTCAAATGGGCCGATGCTCTGACTGAAGAGGACTCTTCAGCGTAGTTTCACGGATGGGTCCCGCATGAACACTCACTTGTCAATCGTGGTGAAAACACCAGATGACTCGACGACGTAATCGGCGCCGACAGAACCCCACTGGATGTTGGCAGGATCACGCTCTTGGAAGACGGTGATGGAGTGACCGTCAATGACGAGCTTGCCGTCCTTGATCTCGATTGTACCCTTGAAGCGGCCGTGGACCGAGTCGTACTTGAACATGTAGACCTGATTATATGCGGTTAGCACCACTACAGTGCAGACTAGCGAAGTAAGGAAAGCGCACCATGTATTGCAAGTCAATGAAGGGGCTGGTGAAGAATCAGGGTGAGACCGAGTATACTGCTACTCCGGATTGAAACCCTTACTCGTTAACTGCCAAGACCTTGACACGAGGGTCTAGGAGCGCATTGCGCAACACGATACGGCCGATACGACCTGATGTACGAAGCCGGGTGAGTGATCTATAAGAGAACACCACCAACTAGGAGGCAAGCTCACCGAAACTACAGACGAAAATTTTCAGAGGCGGGACGGGATCATCAGTACATTAGGCCAATAGGTTGGTATGGGTACCGACCCGTTAATTCCGACGTTAACCTATTATCCAGCAGACAAGGGATCAGCGTTCACAATGGTAAAGAGGGAGGGGAATCGCTCACCATGGCGATGTATTAGAGTGGGGGATGAGTGGATGGATAGGAGATATGGATTAAAGATGGGGATGGGGCCAATGTCAGCTTTTATATGAGTTCCAAGGAGATTATCAGCAATCGGAGCTTCGGCTCCCAGTCCGTTCCTGCCGCGCCCCAACGGACCGCTCTCGCTCGGCCTCGTCGCACACTCGGCCTGCGCCACGCAAATGTCCATTGTTGCTGTATTCTTATCAACGTTGATTATTGCATAGTGCCGAGGCGCACGTGGAACCTCACACCACATCCTGAAACCAACGTGTGCGAGTCATACTCGCAATTTTTTTGGAGTCGCAACGTTACAGTAAGCCCCATCTGTCCCTCGCGTCCAACCCGGATCGCCATTTGGTGAAGCGAACTGGATGACTCGTACTAATCGCCCGCGCGTTCGTTCGGCTGCTGCTCATTGATCGCGTCATACACACTGTTCAATATTCGTCATGACCGATACTACACTATCTTCTGTCCGAGCACAGGATGACATCTATATCGGATTAAGGACTGCACTGGCGCTATCTGATGGGCGCATACAATTTTCAGTGGGATGATGTGATGGCGTGAGCCAAGCCAAATAGAACTCCACTAGACCTAGAACCAGGGCTAGAAGAGCTAGATTCAGAGAGAAGGTGTGAGATCTGTGAGAAGGTGTGGCGACCACAGATCTTGTTCCAATCTTTTCCAGATATGGAATGATCACGTCATTCTCATACCGATACAAGCACCAACCACCCGACTTGTTCCCTTGTGCAGCCGCACCCTCCCGAGCTTTCCGGTCCAGCCAGCTCCAGCCAGACAACGCGATGCACGATGGATGGCGTAGTATACTGGCGAGATCATCACTCGCGAATCTCATCGTTCCGATGAATTCTAGAATCGGAGTGACCTATATTACTTCTCCAAATACCTATCTATGGCTACAATATTTTAGTACTATGCTGTCGACATGGTGGCGCGCGTGAGTGTGTGAAGGTGTGTGAAGGTATCGTTGGGGCCAAACGTAACAAAAAAAGTCATGGGACGAGCGAGGCGCTACGCGCTGGCAGGCGGCGAGCTCGCCCGATTACGTGGGGCATACCGCGGGAGCGTTTCCACGGGCCTGGTGATGAAGTCCTTCAGGCCAGCCTTTTTCTCAGCTTGCCTTCCAAACCCATACCCATCGAAGCGCCCTTTTCGCTCGTTGCCAGCTCCCTTCTCGGAGAACAGCGAGCTATTAAAGAGTGTGGACGACGAAGACGCCGCGCGCTGGACTGGAGGCGGGAGGATCCCTTTGGCTTGTTCTCGCCAGGAGGTCACGCTTCGCTTGGTCTTGGCATGTTCCCGGAAGATCAATCCCAGGAATATGTTGAGGCAGCCGAGAGAAAATAGGAAAAAGGCCGAGACAAGTGCAAAGTCATCGACATGATGCGAGAGAATAGCCGCGCCGATTCTACGTAGCGCGATTCCATTAACGGGAGAACTGCGGAAGAGACGCGGAGACAGACGTACAGGCACTGCATGACACCAAGGGCACCGAGACCAAAATCAGAACCAAGCACGGGGAAAAATCGGTTGAAAAACGACATGGGCCACCCGATTTCGGAGAGAATGAGCACGATGATTTGGAATATGATGAGGAGTCGATTGAGGACGGCCCAAAAGGCTCCAGCCGGTTGATTGGGCACGGTGCTGTCGCTGAACACAAGGTGAGTTTCGTGCGTATCAGAGGAAACGAGAATAAAAACATACGCGATGTAGTCACAGACGAGCAGACTATCTGCACTGGTCGAGTTGGCTTTTCCAGCCGCAACAAAATCGTTGACGGTTTCGACGTCGTGAACCATGGTCACGATGCTACTCGAAAACACGAGCAAGCATGCGATGATAGAGAGAGTGCGAACGCCATTTAGGCCAAGGAAAACATCTAGTAGATAGGTAAATTGGATCAGATGAACGAAAAAGTGAGAGAGGTACGACTCACATGCGCGAGGGGGAAGCATTATGGGACGTGCGTGAGTTGTTATACAATGCAGGTGAATGAGAATGAGATGTGTGACAGTAATACAGAGTCCGTGAGCGTAGGTGAAGAGAGGTTGGGAGAAATCAACACCAGGTTGATGTGAGCAGGTAAGATGGCGGGAAGTAAGGAAAAGGAAAGATGGCCCAAAGCCGCCTTAGAGAAACGAGTGGCACCACACAGTGGGTTGAGAGACTGATCGCGGGCGACCTCTAGGAAGGGGTGTGGAGGCCATGCACAAGACAGACATGTTTAAGTACCCAGCGCATGTCGACGACCCTCGCCTTGGAAACGCGACGAATAAAGACATCATTCCTCACTTCATTCACGGGCATTGTTCAGAGCGTGGTTGCGGCTACTTCACATTGTTCTTGTGAAGTTGAACAAAAGTGCGTCAGAACAATGGTCAGCTGCTCGGTAACAAATACATCCCGGAAAGGCAATAGCAACGCCTTCTGCTTCTGCTTACGCGATCCATTTCAGTGGCTGTCCTTATTTTTGAGTCTTTTGACAGTACGAGACTTTGTTCAGTTTGGTTACTTTCATGAAGCACTGAAGGTGCCAGTCCCTGCGGAATATTACATTTCTATTTCCATCAGAGGTGCCACTTTGTACGCATAGCCATCCAAAATTGAAGACGCACGCTTCCTTGCACGCTTCAGTCAACTGCATGCGCGCGCGTCGTACCGCTGCGACTGGCCAAGCGTTGTTGTATCATCAGG
The DNA here is from genome assembly GCA_021525775.1 of Lactarius deliciosus. Taxonomy (NCBI): domain Eukaryota; kingdom Fungi; phylum Basidiomycota; class Agaricomycetes; order Russulales; family Russulaceae; genus Lactarius; species Lactarius deliciosus. Next base: position 70,769 of record JAKELK010000189.1, read on the forward strand.
GCAGTGCGCCTGTTGCCCAAATTTAGGCAATATCCCATGATCACCGATTGAAGTTGGTCCGATTCGCCGTGACTATCTTGATAGCCACGAGAAAGCCACGAGAAAGGTTGTACAATTGTTTTCCAAATTTACCGTACATAACTCTCTAAAATATGTTAAAAAATTGCCAATGGCGTTCCATACTATGCTTACCACACCTCTGCAAACGTACCTACATCTGCAAATTCCGAAAGATCGTAATGGATCAGTACTTTCCCGACACCCTTTCTTCCCAAAACAAAAACACTATATTCTCTAGCATGTACAGATGTGAGATCATACAATATAATGAGGATCAGAGCAAAATTATGGTCGTGAAAAATCGACAAAGGCGGTGGGGTGGTCCAGAAAGTGTGCCCACAGCCCCAGATCTGAGCGATCCCAACATTTCTATTGGATCTCACTTTACTGTGATGTTACTATCCATTACTGCAGTGACTCTACAGACTTTGGGGTCGATAGACAAAGGCGATCAATTTGGAGACAAAGAATTCTCCAAGGACCTGTAGAGGTGACAAAACGTGACCCAATTCGGCAAACTCCTTTTCGGACAGCAAAATGTCTGACACATGTTGCCACATTTTGCCACATTTGCCGAAACGCCGCCCATTCATCCGTCTGCCAAAACCGACGCTGCCGTCGTGACAGTGCGTGACCAAAATTTGCAGAGGTGGGTCCCACCACTCCACGTTGAACGGGTTGAGAAACAAATGAATAAAAATCAGATTCAGGTGTGAGATACATGCATCTATTGATATGTACAAAATGAAGTAGCTACGATATGTTGTTGAAGCTACAAAAAAAGATTACCGTTTTTTTGCAGAGGTGTGGTAAGCATAGTATATTGTCGAAATTTTCGAAAATGTGTCACGATTTAGTATCACTTAGTTCTAACATCCTCGCTTTTTCCATCCCGTTGCAAATTCCGCCACCCCTTATATGCAACACCCTCGCTAAAGACTAGGTCTAGTACTAGGTCCCCAATAGCCACTACCAGCAGCCTCGTTCCGTAATGGTAATGCCGTCGATCCGCATTTCGTGTGCCCCTAGTAGACTCCCCACCACCTTTCTCTGTTTGCCGACTCGGTTCGTTTTCAGTCATGACCTCTCTATCAGTCAAATAGACCTCTTGTCTGTGAGAAGGACACGCAAGCTGAGTGCTTGAGGCACGCATTTTTGGTCTGCACTTATTTTTTCGAACGCATACCTGTTACCCGGAATACGGCCCTAAAAGCTGTAACGTCCCATTTGAGCTGATGGGTTAGTGGATCTACGGTACGGGTTCGCAACGGGTCGACCCGTTTTGACACGTCAAAGATACGGCCGTACCCGTGAAACCGTATGATGAACGGCCCTACACACTCTTGCCGTTCTGCTATCGCCACTGACAAGCTTACCAGCCATGCCCCTCGCAGCTACAATGTCTCCTTCCGCCATGAGTCAGACACTGGTATCTACATCCTCCTTGGACTTCGAATCAATCCTTAATGCCGCTTTGAACGAGTACAAGAAGAAGACCGGGAAAGAACTTCTCGACCATCCGCTGGCGACTGAGGTGCAACAATGTGACTCTGTCGATGCCATCTTGGCCATACTTCGCGGCCAAGCCGAGGGATTTAAGCAGTTTAGGGCTGGCGATCTGAGGTTAATGAAGTGGATCAGTCCATTGGTGCATGTCCTCTTCACATTTTCTGCGACGCTTAGCATGGGTGTCGCTCTGGTACGTCTCAGGGATCGGATTCATGTCAGTTTGAAGCGCTTTCTGATATTATTGTGTAGGCGTTCCCCCCTGCAAAAGTAATCTTTACTGGAATTGGTGTACTCCTCGCTGTGTGTATCTTCGCTGTCGCCATTCGTGTACTGTTTAACACTGATATTGTATAGGCAGCAAACGATGTGAGAGCGAGCCACGATGCGCTCGTCGAACTCTTTGAACGCGTTGAGAACTTCTTCGAGCGCCTTGGGGTTTATACTCAGATTTCGTTGACCACCGAAATGGCAGGGGTCCTTGTGAAGATTATGACTGAGGTACTATCCATTCTCTCCATCGCAACGAAAGAGGTAAAGCGAAAGCGAGCAAGTGAGTTATTTCTGCAAGATATACTTCACACCTGACCACTCCCATATTCGATCAGGAATATATTTCCGGAGATTTTTGGGAAGGACAGATATTGAGGACGCGTTGAAAAGATTAGATGGTCTGATACAGGAGGAGGCCCGGATGGCCATAGCTCAGACTATGAAGGCTACTATTAAGCACAATGACGGTCCGCAGCCTCTCCATAAAGTTACTCACTTTATGCTGAACCACTGTCTCCCTAGATGCCAAGAAATCCAACGTGGTCATTGCGAACAACGTAGAAGAAATAAAGTGTTCGTGGTCTGCTACTTCCATCGCTTATATTACGGGCGCTGAAACAGCCGCAGGGAATCAGATTGAACAGAACGTTCAAAAATGGTTCTCTCCGCCGGACCCATCTACGAACCACAATACCGCGTGTGAGGTCTACCATAACGCACCTCTCACATGGTTCTTCGGGGCTGGTGTATTCAAGCATTGGATGTCAAAAGGTTCCCTTCTGTGGATCCATGGGAAACGTACTTCCCTATTTTATTTCGTAGCCTAACTCCTAATCGTCTCCCTATTTGCGCAGCGGGCTCGGGGAAGAGCATTCTTTGGTTTGTCATTTCCCAATTGCTCCCACCGCTATAGTACTCATGTTTACCACAAGTTCTGCAATCATACAACACATCATGGCATTACGCGATGCTGGAAGAGCAACGTTGGCGTATTTCTACTTCGACTTTCGGGACGACGAAAAACAAAACGTCCGCAACGTTGTTACCTCTCTCCTAGTTCAGCTTTCGGCGTACTCAAAGGCTTGTTGCGACATCATTTACCGCCTTTATTCGGCACATGGGAAAGGAACACAACAGCCAAGCAATGGTGTCTTGATCGACCGTTTAAGGGAGATGCTCACTGTTGCGTCCCACCACCCAATTTTCATTATTATGGACGCACTCGACGAGTGTCCCGACTCTGGAATGCCGACCCCACGAGAGGGAGTCCTTAATCTTGTCAAAGACCTCGTTCACCTCCACCTTCCGAATTTGCATATTTGTGTTAGCAGTCGCCCAGAAATTGACATCCAAACTAAACTCAAGCCATTGGCCGTTAATGCAATGTCGCTTCACGACGAAAGTAGACAAAAGATTGTTATTGCCGATTACGTCAGCTCTGTCGTGTCCTCGGATGAGCGGATGAAGCAATGGCCGGACGACGATAAGAAGCTGGTTGTCGAGGAGCTCTCTGAAAGAGCGGACGGAATGTAAGCGCAATATGCTCAACTATGGCTTCTCTTCTCATGCCTCGTACAGGTTCCAATGGGTGTTCTGTCAACTCGAGACTCTGCGACACGCAGTCCAACCAGATGTTCGAAGGATTCTCGAGAAGCTACCGAGGACACTGGACGAGACGTATGAACGCGTATTGAAGAATATAAACGAGAACAACCGAAAACACGCCCGTCGTCTCCTTCATTGCCTCTCTGTTTCCGTCCGGCCGCTCCGTGTCGAGGAGCTGGCCGAAATCCTTACATTTGACTTCGATACGGCCGAGGGAGTCATTCCGAAGTTTCACCCGGACCGGCGGCCGAGCAACCAAGAAGGTGCTATTCTGTCCACATGTTCAAGTCTGATCACCATCGTCGACAACCGGGGTTCTCGGGTGGTGCAGTTTTCTCACCTATCCGTCAAAGAATTTTTGACGTCGAAACATCTTGCATCCTCGACGGCGGGGGACCTCTCCCTATACTACATCCTTCCTAGACGGGCGCACATCATTCTTGCCCAGGTCTGTCTCGGACTTCTACTCCATTTGGACGATCGCGACGAGAATAAGAGTGTCAAGGGTTCCCCACTGGCTGAATATGCGGCCCGACACTGGGTCGCGCATGCACAATTCAAGGACGTCGCCTCACACGTCGAAAATGGAATGTTATCCCTTTTTGACTTGTACAGACCACACTTTGCGGCATGGATAGGGCTGTACGACATAGATGCAGAGTCTGGCCGGAGATTGCCGTCGGAGATACCAACCCCACTGTACTATTCGGCGCTCTGTGGATTCCATGGCCTAGCTCGGCACATCGCCATCAAATATCCGCAACATGTAAACGCTATCGGTGGCTCATACGGGTTTCCGCTGGTTGCGGCACTGTGCAGAAATCATTTCGGGGTGGCGGAGCTCCTGCTCAAACACGGTGGGAAAGTTGACGTTCGGGACACCAGAGGACAGACGGTGCTGCACAAAACAATAGATCGGCACGACAAGGTGGCTATCGACGCTGTACAATTTTTACTCGAACATGGCGCGGATGTGAACGCCCGGCGTGACGACCTCTGGACTCCACTACACCTAGCAGTGAGCATCGGAGAGCTCTCAGTGGCCCGAATATTACTTGAGCGTCAGGCCGATGTTAACTCGCGAAACAATGATGGCCAGGCTCCACTGCACCTATTATCGAGACGGGAGACTTCTCAAGATGAAGACGATGATTCTGATATTGCGAAATTATTACTGGAGTGCGACGCGAACGCGAACGACAAAGATAAAGATAACGCAACGCCACTGCATTTGGCATCCTACAATAAGAGACTCGAGATCGTACGGGTCCTACTCAACCATGGCGCAAACGCCGATGCGGAGGATGGCCAGGGCGAGACCCCATTGCAGATAGCTCTAAGGGGTAATCATAACGCGCAACTTGAAGATGGGGTCGAAGTTGCACGACTATTACTGGAGTACGGCGCAGAAGCGTATGCACGGGACAAGTATCATATATCTACCTCAGATCTGGCGTGCTTCTTTCGAAAGGAGAAGATCGGACAGATGCCCTTTAGCGATGGGGGAGTTTTCAAACCGGCGATCAACCGGTATCAGACCGCATTCCGGCTATGGATTGCAGGTAAGCATTACTCCGAAGAAAATAGTTTCGGGTGTCACACAATTCCCTAGAGTGCGGCGTGAATGGGAGTATACAAGACAAGTACGACACAATCCTGTTACACTCCGCATCATACCATGGAAGGCTGGAGATGGCACAAATGCTGCTTAACCATGGTGTAAAACCGAACGCGAAGAACCCTTGCGGCGAGACCGCACTGCATGTGGTGTCACGAGGCAGTCATCCGGGTTTGATTCACTCGCAAGATGGAGTTCGCGTTGCGCAGCTATTACTGGAGAGGGGAGTGAATGTAAATGCGCAAGACAAGACCCGCAACTCCCCGTTGCATTCTGCATCCTACCATGGGAAGCTCGAGATCGCACGCGTACTTCTCGATCGTGGCGCAAAACTGAACGCGGGGAACGACCGGGGTGAGACCCCGTTGCACCAAGTGTCCCGAGGCGAATATGAATCTCAAGTAGATGGTGTCCGTACCGCACAGCTCCTACTAAATCGCGGCGTGGACGTGAATGCCCAAGATAAGAATTGCGTGACGCCGCTACATTTAGCATCCTGGTGTGGGAAGCTCGAGATTGCAAGGTTACTTCTTCACTATTCCATAGAAGGTCACGGTGAATATTCCGCCAAGAACACAGTTGTCGTATCACTGACACCTTTCTAGAGTGCACACTGCGCACCGTGGACTACGAAACCCCACTACATTTTGCATGCTTCCGGGGGAAGTCGGAGATCACACGGCTGCTCCTAGACCGTGGTGCGGATGTGAACGCTAAGAATAACCAGGGGGAGATCCCATTGCACCTAGTCTCACGAGGCGAATGTGACTCTCCAAATGATGGTGTCCTTGTAGCCAAAATATTGCTAGACCATGGCGTAGATGTGAACGTTCAAAATAAGGACCACTGGACGCCGTCACATTTTTCTTCCTACTATGGCAAGCCCGAAATTACGGAGGTCCTTCTCCGCCATGGTGCGAAGGTAAACGCAGAGAACGACCTGGGAGAAACCCCGTTACACCTAGTGCGACAAGTCAAATGTGACCCCAAGGATGCCATCCGCGTTACACAACTATTACTGGAGGGCGGGGTGGATGTGAACTCTCAAGACAAGCGCGGCTGGACGCCATTACATGCTGCATCTTACTATGGGAGGCTCGAAATCGCACGCGTGCTTCTCTATCATGGTGCGAACGCGAACGCGAAGAGTAACCACGATAAGACCCCATTGCACCATGCGTCACAAGGCAATTATGAATCCCAAGAGGATGGTGTCCGTATTGCAGGGTTATTACTTGGGCACGGTGGGGAGGCAAACGCTCGGGATAAGAATCGGAAAACGCCACTACACGTGGCATCTTGCTATGGGATGCTTGAGATCGTACGAGTGCTCCTTGGATATGCCACTATGAGGAATGATCGGAGCCGGGTCCCTCCGCGCCTAGGCTTAGAAGGTGGGTATTTCCCTCGAAAATAAGGTCTCGTATAACTCACACTTTTCCTAGGGCGCAGCGCGGATGTGAATGCACAATCCGAGAACCACCTGACCCCATTGCATTCTGCATCCTACTATGGGAAACCCGAGATTGTACAGCTTCTTCTCGACCACGGCGCAGAAGCGAACGCGGAGAGTGACAAAGGAGACAACCCCTTGCACGCAGTGTCATGTGGCGAATACGAATCCCAAGAAGATGGTGTCCGTGTTGCACAGCTACTCCTAGATCACGGCGTGGATGTAAATACACGACGCAAGGATAACTGCACACCGTTACATCTCGCGTCCTTCTGTGGAAAGTTCGACATCGTACGGCTACTTCTCGACCACGGCGCAGAAGCGAACGCGGAGAGTGACAAAGGAGACAACCCCCTGCATGCGGCGATATGCGGCGAATACGAAACCAGAGAAGATGGTGTCCGTGTTGCACAGCTACTCCTGGAGCGCGGCGTGGACATAAACATACGACGAAAGAATAACCCCACACCATTACATCTTGCATCTTACTGTGGAAGGACCGAGATTGTCCGGTTTCTTCTTGACCACGGCGCAGAATCGAACGCAAAGACCGACAATGGAGAGAATCCCTTGCACACAGTGACATATGGCAGGCACCAAACCAAAGAAGATGGCGTCCGTGTTTCACGGCTATTACTGGAGCGTGGCGCGGATGTGAACACACGACGCAATGACCACTGCACACCATTACTTCTTGCATCATACTACGGGAAGCTTGAGATCGTACGGCTATTTCTCGACCATGGTGCGGAAGCGAACGCGGAGGCTGACAATGGAGAGAACCCATTGCACAAAGTGTCATGCGGCAAATACGAATCACGAGAAGATGGTGCCCGTGTTGCACAGCTACTTTTAGAGCGCGGCACGGACGTGAACGCACGTCGAAAGGACCACAGGACACCGTTACACATTGCGTCCTACTATGGCGAGCTTGAGATCGTACGGCTGCTTCTCGATTATGGTGCACAAGCGAATGCGGAGGACGCAAAAGGAAGGACTCCCTTGTACCTAGTATCACACGGCGGATATGAATCCCAAGAAGATGGTGTCTACATTGCACAGCTACTCTTGAGGCGTGGCGGGGATGTCAACGCAAAATGCGATGATCACTGGACACCATTACATGTCGCATCATACTATGCGAAGCTCGAGATCGTACGATTTCTTCTCGACCATGGCGCAGAACCGAACGCGGAGACCGACAATGGAGAGAATCCCTTGCACAAAGTGTCATTCGGCGAATATGAATCCCAAGAAGGTGGTGCCCGTGTCACACAGCTACTCCTAGAGCGCGGCGTGGATGTGAACGCGCAACGCAAGGACCGCCGCACACCGCTATTCCTTGCGTCCTACTGTGGGAGGATCAAGATCGTACGGCTTTTTCTCGACCAGGGTGCAGAAGCGAACGCGGAGGCCGACAATGGAGAGAACCCCTTGCACGCAGTGTCACGCGGCAAATACGAAACAAACAAAGGTGGTGTCCTTGTTGCACAGCTACTTCTGGAGCGCGGCATCGACGTAAATGCACGACGCAATGACCACTGTACACCACTGTTCCTTGCGTCCTACTGTGGGAGGATCGAGATTGTTAAGCTTCTTCTCGACCATGGTGGAGACGTGAACGCGGAGGGTGACAAAGGAGCTAACTCATTGCACGCACTGATTTGTGGCAAACAAGAAACTAGAGAAGACGGTGCCCGCGTCGCACAGCTACTCGTGGAGCACGGCGTTGATGTAAATGCACGACGCAAGGGCGGCGGCACACCATTACTTCTCGCGTCCTATTACGGGAAGCCCGAGATCGTACAGCTTCTTCTCGACCACGGAGTAGAAGTGAACGCAGAGGTCGGCGATGGAGAGAAACCCTTGCACGCAGTGTCACGCGGAAAATACAAAACAAACGAAGATGGTGCCCGTGTTGCACGGCTGCTCCTGGATCGTGGAATGGACGTAAACGCACGCCGCAAAGACCACTGCACACCGTTGTTCCTTGCATCCTCCTGTGGGAAGCTTGAGATCGTGCAGCTCCTTCTTGACCATGGTGCAGAAGCGAACGCGGAGGCCGACAATGGAGAGAACCCCTTGCACGCAGCGTCACACGCCAAATATGAAACCAGCGAAGATGGTGTCCGTATTGTGGAGCTACTTCTGTGGCGCGGTGTGGACGTCAATGCAAGACGCAAGGACCGTTGCACATCGTTACATCTTGCATCCTACCGTGGAAACCCCGAGATCGTACAGTTTCTTCTCAACCAGGGTGCAGAAGCGAACGCGGAGACTGACGATGGAGAGAATCCCCTCCACAAGGTGTCGTGCGGCGCATATGAATCCCAAGAAGATGGTGTTCGTGTTGTGCAGCTACTACTGGAGCGCGGCGTGGACGTGAATGCACGATGCAAGGATAACAGGACACCGTTACACATTGCATCCTACTATGGGAACCTCGAGACTGCAAGGCTCCTTCTCTATTATGGTGCAAAAGTGGACGCTGTGGACGACCGGGGCATTACGCCATTGCATGACGTATCACGAGGTCTATATGGCTCGGAAGAAGCTGGCGTTGGTGTTGCACGGCAACTATTGGGCCATGGTGCAGACGTGAACGCTAAAGCCTGGTTTGGTAGAACACCGCTAGCATTGGTATCCCGCCGTAAGAGGCCCAAGCTCGCCCAGATTCTTCGCGAACATGCTTCGAATGTTTGTGTGCAGATGCCTTGAGTCGGGTTGATTGCTTCGAGTGGTACTAGTAGGTGGCCACCATTTACTCTCAGGCCCATGTTGACGATATACCGCATGTGTTGTCCCAACTAGATTTTCAACCTGTAAGAACTCAGAAGGCTCGGTGAGCGATGTCATAAACCCAAACATCAATCACTTCGCGATACCAGGAACAAACGCACAGAAAGGGATATTATTATACTTGATGCAATGGCAACTTAGTAGTAATAATGTGTAACAAAGCGCTGTACAGGAGACCCAACGACGACGTTACCGCGTCACGCGTCACTGGTGACATGTGACAGGTGTTATGAATACCGCTGTAAGCCAACTTAGGAAAACCTGAGCTGGTGGCATTGACCCGGTACAAAAAGAACGGCGATCATCACTTAACGGTTTCCATGATTGGTAGAAATCAAATATTTAACTCAAAACCACTTGCAAAACCACGCGACAAATTACGCCTACCCCTACCGGATTTCCATCCGCAAATCTAGATCGATGCGCAGACACGCCCCAGTAGGCGTGGGGCACGACCAACTAACTTAGGACTTGTTAGCAGAAGCAGGCGCATCACCATGGAATGGGTCCTATCATAGGGCACAGGACCATTAGCAGCGCACAGATTAACGCCAATAACTACTCACTTGGCCATCCGGGCGGCGGGAGCGACGACCGTGAGTAACGGGGGTGATGGTCGCATCAGGCGCGACAGTTGGTGCGTTCTTGGTCTCCTCTTCGGCTGTCTGGCCAAGGGCTTTGTCACCGAGCCGCTGTTTTTGAAATCCACGTTACAACGTGAATGCGTGAAAGGGCGGGAATACAGACATCCAGCAACGAAGAACCGGAGTTCTCCACCTTGTCTTCGACACTACTCACGGACCCAACGACTTTGTCTATCGTTGACTCCAAAGTATCCTGGCCGAATGGGAAGTATCAAGGGATGGAAAGTAACGACAAGCACTGACTTTAATGCCCGTCATGTCTTTGTGAATTATATCAGTGGAAGTTGATGAGAGAGAGAGAGTTGGTACAGGAATTGTGCGGTAGATCGAAGTAGTTATAGGACTCCAGAGCGCCCGTATGCAAGAAATGTACTGATGGACCCCTGGCATGTGTTTACTAGCCCTTTAGGAGGTAGTAGGGGTTAATGGTCTATGTCGAATCGAAAACGAGAGTGATGAGAAGTTGGGAGGCGTCTCGCTTCTTCGCATACATGTATGCTTACAACAACCCCGCCAGAGATGACAAGGAGAATTGAGACCGCCATTCGAGTGTGAGGAACCATACTAGTACAGTCTCTTACTTAGACCGAGACAAGAAATCTAGACTAGGAGCCAAGATACGGAAGGACGTCTCTGGCCGAGGTGAATGGAAGGGGAATCACGTAGAACAATGCAAAGAAAAAAATGCTGAGAAGGCTCTCGACCACAGATCCAAAACAATACTTGATCTAAAACACTTGATCTAAAACAATACTTGGTCCAGAGAATCACGAGGAATCGTGAGGCAGTTCGCATCCCGTCTAGCAATTTTCAGCGAGCCCGGAAATGATGGGACCATCATAGAGAAGCTCAATTAGCTAGGAGTGATGTCCGCGGATTCAAGTTCATTCCAGCACGACAGCATAGTAAGAGTGGCGTAGTCCGGAACTTTTCGTGAAAGTTGTCAAGCGAAGAGTCGATTAGTAAATAATGACGGTAGATGTATGTTTTGTCTCAGTTGAGCAGACTTCTGTAGTGCCACATACTGAAATGCGACCACCACCACCGCAAAGAAGGAAACAAGTCACGTGCAACATAACACTGAAGGAAGACAGCGATCTCGATGGACAAAAACTAGTGTCTGACGTGTCGGTCGAACAGGTACGTTACATGACTTGGAAACGAACGTTCCTGGACACTCGGGAGTCCAGTGGCATTGGTTGGGCATTGGTGGGAGCGAGGAGCAAGAACTTGACATGTGTGCTGACGCTGACGATCCTGCCGGCCCGAGACTGTCCGACGCCGTGAGACAGACTATGATGAGTCGCTGGTGCACGCACTGCGTGTCACCTTGCTTGCCAAGGTCTTATGGCAGGTCGATATTCTCTGCAACTCCAAACAAACACACATATAGTCAAATTGACACAAATACTGTCCAACTGGATGTAAATATCGACTGCCCATTCTTCTGCTTGTTCTTATCCTCAGGAAAAGTGTGATAAACATCCAGCATGCAAACGATGGTTCGGCAATGGACGTAAATGTCCACTGCCCGTTCCCCTGCCCGTTTCTAACCCCGGCAAAAGTGTGACAGTTATCAAGCATGCAAATGATCATCGGGCGTTTCATTCACGACTTGTTCGAGCACCCCAAAAGTGACATTCAACACACAAATGATCATTGAGTAGTTTACTGATGAGAACACCTTTACCCCTTCTTTGGGGTACAGCTTGGATCTTCCCTGTGTGCGCGTTCCCTTCCTTTGCACCCGTCTCCCCACGTTCTTGAATGTTTAAGACTTTGAATGTTTAAGTCTTCCTTGCACGTTTGGTTCTAGGTTTCGGGGTTTCGTTGGTTTCGCGAGTTTCCTTCGCGATGGTGTTGTCGGTGTCACTAACTCCGTTGAAAACGATGACGTCGTTCGAAGCCACGCGGGCCACGCCTTGGGAGAACGACAACAGTTTCGCTGAGAAAGATACCAACCCGTGCCGGCGTGGTACTTGTTGTACGAAACCAGCCCATGCCGACGAAGTGTTTGTCTCGACGACAATGGTAAGTCCATCTTCTGCAGTTCCTCCCTCGATGTGCTGGTGCAGTTGGACGCAGAATGTCTTCGCTTCCTTGTCGATATATTGAAGAAACCCCGTGACAATGACGATGGCGCCGGGGATGCTTCGGTACGTGACAAGAGCGGCGGCGCAGGTGGTTTCGAGGACCACTGGTAAAAGCTGGTGTTTCGCAATGTTGTCAAACCGCCTGGCAGGGCTATTGATGTCTGATTGATTGACATACCTGTTGGACGTCCCCCTTCAAATTGAACGCTTCAGTTTCCTCCGCAGACACAACCTGGCACTTGTCAGTCTGGTCGTCTACATTCAAGCCCCAAAAGAGAAATGGACGGCAACCATGATGTCGTATATACCACCGTCCAAAGAGATCTTTTCAAATTTGTCTTCGTCGCATCGGAATTTACACCGAACGCTTCGCCTGTATTCCATCGCGTGTGCCGAAAACATTGTCGCGGTAAGTAAGAATTTGCTCGAGTTTCGTTCGCGCTGAGGAGTCTCGATGAAAGCTCGTCCTGAAAATAGGGCACTTCCTGCAAGTTCGGCGCTCATGATAGACGTGGAATGAATCACGACACAACACTTGCTCGGATACCCCTTTGACTCCACCTCAAAATAGGAGTCGGCCGCGTGCAATGTCCTTGCCTTCTTTGATTATGTTAAAGGTCCGCATTCCGATGGAATTCTTCTCCACGTGCGGTCTTGTGTTGGATGACGTGCGCGTGAGTACCTTGCATACTGGCCACCACAACATTGATCGTTCTCTTTCTTCGCGACCACATGGAGAGCGGCAGACAATTTAGGCTTACATGGCCTATGCACTACAGTACAGACAAGAATAATGGCCCTTTTAGGCCTTGATTCACCGTTCTGACCTTTGAGACCTCACTTCGACGCTTCCTTGCCGTTTCCTCCGTCTGGGTTTCCTTCTTTGAATGGCTCCCCCTCTCCTTCTTCCTCGCACGTTTCATCTGCGGATCACATGTCATTGCGGGCAGGGATGTCGCTGGTCAGGTCAAAACGTACCATCCCGTCTGGTCGTACCAACACTGTTTGCCGTTCCGCGGTCTTTGACGACTTCCTTGCTTGCGGTGCCTAAGACGCGACGAGTGGATGGGCCTGCGACTGGTTGTTTCTCAGTTTCGACCGTTCGCATTCCTTTGACGGTTGCTGTTGACATAGATCAGTTACTCGCTTGAACAAAGGGAGACGGCTTCAAACGGATGGGTCCGTCGTCGACATTCTTCCTTTTGTACGGCGAAGAGGTTTGCACCTGGCTAGGTTGAAGAACAATGACTTGCTCTATGGACCCATTAAATGAATCGTGCGTCTTGGATCGGATGTGATAGTGGAAAAGTTGAAAGTGCAGTTCCACCAGTGCGCCTTGAACCACTCCGCTGACTTCCTCGGCGGGCACGAAAAGGTTGTTCCTGAAGACACTCAGAGGTACGGCCGCGTACTCGAATTTGATCTTGTCCAAATCGGCACGATAGTCGGGAGATACTGGCCAGTTTTCCGTGGTTTGGTCGACTTCTTGTCCTGCATCAACATCGATTGGCTCGGGCTAATTTTGAGTGTAAATGCGGTCTCTTCCTCATGACAATGAAGACGGTACAGACCCTTTTGTGAAACACGTGTTCGCCAAAGCGAAAGTTCTTGTTTCCCGCTTCAACTATGATAAAGTTTCGACGATCTTGTGTTGCTGCAGCTTGGCCTTGCATCTTCGTAAGAACTTCGACCGCCTTGTCGAAATCTTTCTTGAATGGCGTGTCCACTGGTTTGACGAGTTGCAACTGGAATTTCGCCCCTTCCAAAGGTCTGTATTGCCTGTTAAAGTTACCGTGGGGTTCCACGTTCATCCTGTTTGCAAGGACACGACCAACGACCGCCATGACCGCGTCACTCTTCGTCGCTCTGTCGGATAACACATTGCCGGCTTTCCCTTGCTCCCAGCGTATGCTTGAAGGAAAGCCAGGGCTGGCGACGTACAATTTAGACAACAGAAGTTGCGAGCGATAAGAAGCCAAATCGTGTTCCATAACGTGCAAATAGGAGGTAGCTCTGGATGGTCGAGGTAAGGAATGCACAGAGAAAGGGGTTCCCGCGTTGCGTGTTAAATACCAGTGTGAATAGGAGTCGGCAATCTTGTTTGGCTGGTGTTTTCTGACTCAGACATCACACTTCGACAAATGAATCCATCGACAGAGACCGTTTCGAAAGTGAAAGGGCTTAGTATGAAAGACATCTTCAAAACTTTGCGCGACGTCCCTTTCTCTTCTGCACAAAAGCGCTCACGTCCACTTCTGGATGAAGCCGTGCTGTCCTTATCGGATGAAAATCGCGCAAAGTTGGAAGAGGCAGCAGAAGAAAAAAAGAAAAGGAGAAAAATCGAAGTAGACGAACGTCCCTTGCCAGAACCCTCTATGAGTTCTCATACTGTCGACGATTCTTTCCTGCGACCCGTCTCTGAGAGCATTTGGAGAGAACGTATTTCCAAATTTATCGACGCGACTGGCAATGCCGCAACGAAAACTTCAGTTTGTGCCGTCTGCGCCGGTCGGTTTTTCGACAGCGATATCTGTGTACTCAAAATAAGTGATTTACAAACGGACGACATTCTCCTTCCTTTTAAAAGCCATGCTTGCCACGTTTTGACACATGGGATGCTGCTACACGAAAACACGGAGTGTTTTGACAAAGACGAAAACGGTATTCACTCAGCCAAAGTGTGTTCCAACTGCACATCCCATATTCATCAAAAAAAGACACCTCCTCTTTCCCTTGCAAACGGGATGTGGGTTGGCACCGTTCCAGGCGAATTGAGCATTCTCACTTTACCTGAGCGCATACTTGTAGGTCGGCATTTCCCTGCTGCCTACATCGTCAAACTGTATCCGAAGAAGCAAGGAGCAAGTTCTTGGTGTCCGAAAAATCTGCAAAGCGGCTTACGCGGGAACGTTTCTACGTACAGGCTCAACACAAACGACATTGCTTCCATGACGGACGCACAACTCATGCCTCCTACTTCTTCCATTCTTGCGGCCACCATTGGTGTTACTTTTGTCGGTCCAAAGAATCTACCAGAAAAGACGATGCCTGGTTTTTTGCGTGTGAACCGTGCACGCGTTCATACAGCCCTCGTTTGGCTTAAAGCAAATAACCCTTTATATCGAGACATCGTGATTTGTCTTGACAGGTTGGAATGCCTCCCAGCGAACGGTATCCCTCTTGAAATCTCGTCACTGGTGAAATTCTTACCAGACGAGGAAGCTCTGGCCCATGAGAACGATGGATATGTTCCAGAGGAAGACTTAGAGGACGGCGGTGAGTGTCTGTTTGTTGAGATTTGAAACGCTGCTGAATACCCTTCCGGTTATGTTTCATACATGCAGAGATTGACATAGGCAACAGTTCGGACGACCCCTTTACTGTCACCGCAAACGACTCACCACAGGGAATCGTCGAACAGGACGTGGAAATGTCTGGTCCATATGAGGGTCTGTACACTCTGCGCTGAAGTTCCCCATTATGTGTTCGACTTACGTTTACTTCATAAGACACTGCAACCATTCCGCTTCAGTCGCTTGGTGTGGTTGACGTCGCCGCAAGTGGCGTGCAAGACAACGAGATTCTCGCACACGCTCTCAGTAACGTTGCACGATCCGAGATGGTCGATGGCTGGGCTGTTAAACGCGGTGGTGAATTCGTAAACGAATATCCTCACAGGGACGAAAACGGCTCTTTGAGCATCGGGTCTTGCGAGAATCCGAACCACCTGCTCAGTAGTTTCCCTTGCTTGTTCCCATATGGCGAAGGGGGGTTCGAAGTCAGCAGGAAGATTGCCGTGTCATATGATGCACACGCCCGATGGTCCATTCGATACGAAGACAAACGTTTCCAACAAGACCACCATTTCGTTTTTCAAATTTTCGGGGTTTTACAAAAACGACAACTGTGTGCTGCTGCCACTCTGCAAATCTCTAGGGAGTCCTTCCTGCGAGACCAGCGCGCCATCAGCTCTCTAAAGGCATCCGACCTCCAGACAGCAGCATCAGAGGAGAGCTCACACAAACCGTTTTCAAACCCGGTCATTCAAAGTTTGTGCAACAATATATCTACCGTGCGGGCCAAAGTCATGGGCACCGACGAATCACGGATCAAAATACGATCACTCATATGGGGGATGTGCATCAAGAAGAATCCTCCCTCTATCTGGCTTACACTGAATCCAGCAGACGTGCAAGATCCAATAGCACAAGTGCTTTCTGGCCAAAACATCGATCTTGACAGATTCGACCCTTTGGACCAACGACCCTCTGCTGAATCAATTGCCGCTGACCCGTTCGCTGCTGCTTCTTTTTTTCATCTTATGGTGAATGCAGTTCTCAAAGCTCTTCTTGGAGTCATGAATTGCAACGAAAACAAACCCGTCAAACGAGAAACAGGAATTCTTGGCGATGTCGACGCCTGCGTGGGCACAGTGGAGGCACAGGGGAGAGGCACACTACATTTGCACATGGTCTTGTGGTTAAAGGGTTCGCCTCCCTCACCCCAAATGAAAGAAATGCTTTCGACACCTGAATTCCGCTCGATTGTCGCCAGTTTTATTTCGGCGAACATCCGCGCTGACCTGCCCAACGTTGCCGGTGTGGACGTTCTCTCCATCCCTCGACAAACACGTGTCTCTTTTTCTCGTCCAGTCAATCCTCGATTGCCTGATTACGACGTCCTTCAAAACCGGGCAGAGGAACGGATCGCGCGTTCAGTACAAGTCCATCAGTGCAGCAGAGCGTGCATGCGCCTGATTGCCACTCGGTTCATCTGCAAACGTCGTGCACCGTTCCCGTTGGCAATGGAAGACTGGATAGACGAGAACGGTAATTGGGGGCCAAAAAGAAATTATGGCTACTTTAACAATTGGTGTCCCGCGATCTTGCAGTGCCTTCGCGCCAACCATGACATTAAGCTTATCACCAACGGGACCGAGACGAAAGACATCGCGTGGTACATTACGCATTACGTTGCCAAAAAACAAAAACATTCTTCCAACATTTCCGCCTTTCTCGCAAAGACGCTCGCATACCATCGAACGTCTGAACACCACACCGCTGATTTAACTACAATTAACAAATGCCTGATTCAGCGTTGTGGAAACGCACTAAGCCATGAACAAGAATGAAGCGCGCCCGAGGTTATCAGCTATTTGATGGGCTGGGGAGACCGCTTTATTTCGCACCGTTTCGAGACAATCCATTGGGCTTCCGTGGTCCGTCTTTTGAAAAAAGTGTTCCCTGTCTTGATCCCTCCTTTGTGAGTGGCCCCATGCACCCGCCCCAACTTCCCAAAGAATATCGTAAAGACTAACGACAACTGACATAGGAATGGACATGCCGCATCCGCTGAAGACAGCATCCCATGCTATGTTGATGAAGCCACTGGCGATAACGTGAACTTGTTCGCCTTCTCATTCCCCACGACTTTTGACAATAGTTTGCAGATCGACGACACCGTCAACATTTGCATGGTTGAAGGCGAACTGCGGATCAAAGATCAAATCCGAGAATACATCGATCGGGGCGAAGCCCTGCTAAACTGGTCTTACTTGGATTATTTCCTTGGTACTTACGACGGGAAGATGTTACGCGAAACAAATACGAATCGTGGCCGACCATCCAGTATACATGTCCCCTATTGAGAAAACAGTAACCGCACCGGTCATTGCAGAGTGGTGAGAACTCCTGGGCACGAAACCATGCCTTACTTTCCTGGGCAGTGGTTCGTGAAACGTGATGACGGTGACAAAAACGGACTTTTTTCGCTTCCATGTTGGCGTTGCTGAAACCGTGGGTTTCGCTCGCCGACTTGAAAGAGGAGGACGAAACATTTCAACATGCATTCGACGGGTTCGTCTCATCTACGTCGGAAGAAACATTGGCCACGATCGCGAACATCGAATTTTACCACGAATGCTCCGAAGGTGCCAGGCGACGACGAGAAGGAACCGAGTGTGCATCCGGTGAAAACGACCCCTCAAATCGTTTCGATGACGACTTTGACGACATATTGCCGGGCGAAGCTGGAAACGACGATGGTGTAGAGCGTTTCAACCGTCACATAACGGAGCAAACCATCACTAATACCTTAGAGCGCCCTTTTGCCCCCCGAGAATTGATCCACGCAGACATCGCAATCTCGATCGGTGTCGACTGCGGAGCCCTCTCCGACGACGAATATCAGCTCGCTTGTCCGGAACCTGCCCATCACGCTACCCCACGCGAACTGTCGAACTTGCCACAATGGGAGCATTATCTTAACTCTGCAGGACACGACATATCGGATCTTGAGACGAGAGAGCCAGATGTTGATGAAAGTGTCGTGCGCCTTGAGGACATCAACTTCACTCCCACTCCTGTTCCCACAGAACCATCCGTTACCACCATGTGCAGGCGCGAGATGCCGTCATCTTCTGTTACGGAGAATCTCAACGAACGTCAAATGATCGTTTACAACATCCTTGCCGCGCTCCTTTTTGCCTCTTTGTCAGGCGAGAACCCTCCACAGCGATTAATGATCGTCCACGGCCCCGGCGGAACGGGGAAGACCACCTTGCTAAACGCAATCGCACGCACGTTTGCAGAATACGACGGAAGTTCCCTTTTGGCTAAGACAGCAATGTCCGGTGTCGCAGCAAGTATCGTCAATGGGCAGACGCTACACATGTGGGCTTCCTTGCCTCTTCGGGTGCCTCCTAACGAGAAATGGCTTACACACCCGGACCCGAAAATAAATAACAGGAGAAAAAAAAACATAGCGAACTTGTTATGGTTGACAATTGACGAAATGAGCATGATGACGTCTCCGTTGCTTGCACATCTTTCACAAGTTACAAGCCACATTCGGGCAGATGAAAACGGAGAGCATACACGATTGTTTGGAGGTTTGAGCATTGTTTTACTGGGTGACTTCCACCAATTCCCCCCCGTCGCGAACACCACAAGGGAACTGTACAACTCACACCCCACAGACAACTGTTGCCTTATCAGACGAAACTTGTTCGAACAGTTCGACATCGTCGTTCGCCTGGAGGAACAAATGTGCGTTCGAGACTCCGGATGGGATGCCATACTGCACCGCGCTCGCACGGGTGATTGCACCAGTGATGACATCATTGAAATACGTAAACTTGTCTTGGGATCTTCCCCTGGGAATTTACCAGACTTCACTCGCTCAGCCTGGAACGAGACGATCTTAATCACCCCTTGGAATGCTGTGCAGTATTTGTGGAACGGTCGCATGCTGGAACAACACTGTCGTAGAACAGGCCACACGCGTTACACTTTCCACGCCCTCGACAGTTGTAAACGGTCACCACTTTCATTGCAGCAAAGACTGGAGATCGTATAGAGATTTACGGCAGCGGGCAGCCAGATAGGTGAACAATGTGTGAGTGTGGAGGTCCAGAGGAGAGCGTATGCTCCTCTCTCTGAGATATTATTCTTAGATAATCGTTTAGCTACGGTAATATTACGATTATATAATATGTCGGTCTAGCCTCGGTTTGCCGGACTTGCCGTCCATTCCGGGCTGAATCCCAACACTCCCCCTCAAACAGAGGGTAGTTCTCGGGTGAATAATATCTTTGGATGGCGGAAGGAACGCGATGGGTGCATCAAAAAACCTTCTGGTAGAAGGAAAAAGCTACCATCGATTTGTGTGTTCCTTCTCTACCATTTTCGCGAATTGTTTGTGCTCTTACATTTCCGTTTTCAGCGTGTTAGCCTTTGGCTCGGGAAGCTCGCCGAGGCTCGCTCAAGAGCTCGCCTTTGGCTCTGGCTCGGGACTGTGCCCTATTATGCTATAATAGCACCTCGCTTCCCTTCGCACTGCGTAATGGACTTATTATTTAGGACCATTTTCACTTATTCCTCCATTCTTGCCGCAGACACATTACCTCTATGAGGTGCCTCATCAGGCTCGTGTCACGCATCTCGTCAGATGCTTCTCCCGTTTCCCCGCTGTGCATGCGGAGAGCTTTTTGGGATTTGCGGTGGAAGAAATGGTATGTTATCTCCGACTTATTTGAGCTGTCACAGTGGTGTCGCTTATGTTGTTGGCTTGCCCTATCAGTGTGGGTTTGCCTTTCGACCTTTGCGCCCATGGCTGCGCGCTCTTCCTGCCAACTCCCCCTCGCGCGGCACGATGGCCTCTTAGGAGGGTATTAGGAGGACAGGTCCGGAGGTTGGTCCTCTCTTTTCCTCCGCGTTTGTGGCCTTTGGCCTATTATCGCAGAGTGTGCGCCAAAGCATCACAGTCTCCCTGTTGGGAAAACTTTATCGGGTTCGCTGTGCGATCACCCGTGTGCAATCACTGACAAGATGTTGCCCCTGCTCTGTAGCTTCGGGCATGACCATTTCGGCATATTCTGTCAACATGACGAAGTTAATAAGTCTCGGTCACCAGTCTCGGGACGTATCATCTCATAGGACCGCCGTCGGCCATCTTTCCGAGTCCAGATACGACTAATCGGCATCCGTTCTTTGGTACGTAGCCACATATCTTAGGACGGTGACTCATCTAACGAAATCGATTCGAAATTGTACGTTTTGCAGCCATTTCAGCCGCGTCCGCTGGGGTGTCGGGAGTTCCTCCTGCCCTCTCAGCGTTTTCTCTTCGGCCCACGCCAGTATATTCGGCGTTCTGTATCCTGCCTGCGCGACGCTACGCGCTACTTTCGCTCATGTCGCCGCCGCCTCAACCTTCTTTCGCCGCTTCTCGCCTCGACCTTAGGGCGTCAGCAGCAGATCTCAATATGGGTCTTGCGACCTCTACGGTGCGTCATCTGTCACGCGCATCCTGATGGCTAGCTGGCTGGCTGGTCAGCTATGGCAGGAATATTAGTTGTGCTCGATTCGGCAACAACAGTCGGCGTTGGGCCTGAACTTGCCCCTCGCCGCAAGCTGCCCATAGGCAGTTTGATTGGGCCGTCACCGCATCCGGGGCGTCGAGTCGCGTGTCTCTCCAGCGCTCTGGCATATCTTGCGACTCTCGATATTCGGTCACGGTGCGTCGTCCGATTGGATCTGTCCGCACTCGTGACTGACTTTGCGCAGTTCGTGGTGCCATTTGACAGCTGCGCTATGTGCACGAACTGTGCGCAATCCATAGGGCCGTCGCATGAATCTGCATAACCCGTGGCTGGCCTATGGCCATCTGTCTCGCCTTCGCGCCGGGCTATTGCCCACGTCTGTGGTTGTCGAATGAGCTATAGGGGCTTCACACACGCGAAGAGGATATTGCGCGCGGTTCTCATCAGGTGAGTATTTCGCCCACTTCGGTTTTCCCGTGATATTAACGGGGTCCGGCGTCGTGTGCAGTGTGGATTAGGGGTGACATCCTCAGGTCGACAAATGTCAAGGTCCGCGAGGTATGTAACTCTCCGCTCAGCGCGACGCTAGCGTACGCCGTCTGACTCGCGCTGGCAAACGTAGCTGACTATTGTCAGTCCACTCGGGAAATGCTCGTCCCCGAGCGTCTCTCTGTCGGATGCGCAGCTTCGAGGATGATAGCGAGCGTCTCGGCACCCGCGGGGCATGTAATTCCCTCTGTATCAGGGAATACTGTTGATAAGTGACCCGCGCGCACTTAGCGGCTCGTATGGACACGCAGATAACGGACTGCTTTAGATAAGATATATTGGACTTATGTAGATTATTATGATCTTTACAATCTCGGACCTTCTTATCTATGACATCACTGTACAATGACATCATGGACTCCTCTGGACTCCTATTGTATTCCGTCCTTGTACTCGTTCCTTTTTGTTCTATCCTTATTGTGATGTCACTATGATATCATCAGTCTAGACTTTCATTGTTCTTTGCGCTTTTGTTCTCCTTTTGTACACTCCCTTGTGTCCCTCTGTAGAACAACGCTCCTTGTATTTGTGTGACTCTGTGTACTAGTGTCACTCCCTGTAGCAGTATAAGTAGAGTACCATGTACGCTCTGGCACCACACCAGTTCTCATCTGTTGTGTGCCAGGTATGTCTCTTCTCCTTGTATAAAACACCAGTTCTCATCTGTTGTGTGCCAGACTCAACCTCTGCTTCACTTGCAAGACTTACTCTGTTGCTGCTTCCAGTCACCGTCTATATCTCACCACAGTCTCCTTTGTCACTGTGAGTATAGTCCCTTATGTGCACTGTTCTTCAAATACTGGCGATAGTCCGCGCTAATATCTTGCGTGGTGTATGATTGGTGAGTTTTCGTCGCATGACTCCTCTCCATACTGTTGCCCACTATGGCTGGCCCAAGGTCGTGCTCAGGCTCTGCATCGTGTGGTACGCTGATCGTATGGATGGTATGTTGCCGATGGACAGGGCGTGGTGTAGTTCCGTTGACTTTCACAGCTCCCCCTCGCACTGTGTATTCGGCGCGATCACAACGATCAGGTCGGGCGAAGAGATGGAATCGGAAAATGGGAAAAATAGAGAGGTAAGTTAGTGCCTCAGCGTCTCGCTGGCCATTTCGGCCACCATGGTACTAGGTCTGAGAAGCGGCATTAATGTACTCTTTCCCTCTGTCCGTGCGGGTCGCACGCGGGGATTTTCCATCCGCTCCAAGGTGCGTCGAGTAGTCTTACGACGAGTAGTCTTGACTTCCCGCGCGTCCTGGTCTCTCCCCTCTAGGTAACGCACGATGATATAATGGGTAGTGCCGTTGGCGAACAACAGGAAAGGGGAATGTCCATCTCTGGACAAAAAGTCTTTCTCCTCAATCCTAGTAGATAAGTTCACCAGTGACACTTTGTAAACTGAAGTCTCGTCATAGGTTCCCTCGGCACAACTGTGCCTTCGTGCACGCGACATCATCCAGTTAGGACATTCGCGTGTCTACGCGGAAACCGTCGACGAGGTTCATCATCAGATAATGTCTGTAAACTGTTATAACTAATATGTCGATTTGTCCGAATCTCCTATGCCAAGTTGGCTAGCTTAGGGAGTGTTTCGGAAGGGAAGTAGTGGATGTCTCCGCTTTGGTAAGTTGGATGATGACTCGCCTTCCACCTTCAGTGGTCAGCGTTGGCCATCTATGGCTGCGGTTTCTTGTGTGTGTACCGCCAGCACTGTCTCGAAGTCCCTATGAAATAAAGTGGTTTTTATTTAACGGAATAGAGGACGTTCTCCAGTCGCAAAGGGTAGCGATCGAATACGGATTCGACATTGAAATCCGCGTCCTTTGATGGGGACTTAGGTAGCGCCAACGTGGCTACCGCAGCGTCTCATACTGCGTGAACGCTGTACGCATATGGGCGACGTGCGACGTTGTCGCTGTCCCCATGAGCTAGGGTAGTCGCCAAGGTATCCTCGGCAACGTATATTCATTTCGCGTGTCTTAGGCGCATGAGACTTTCTCTGCAGCACAATAAGATGCCGTGAAGACTTTCACCATGCAGCTCTGTCTGCCCATGATGTTCACGGTGTCGGACGTCATGTAGCCCGATCTGCCTGTGATTTTCACGGTGTCAGACTCACGCTGATAGATATACTCGGAATGGTAACGCTCCGCTTGTCCGTGAGGACGTGCGTGTTATGCGCAATATTATTTGCACGACTTCCCCGCGACGTTCACGGGGTCGTTGGGCTGATTTGCGCAGATACATGCCTTGCGGCACCTCGCTCTACGCTAGCGGCTTTGTCGCATTCTCCACCTCGTGGTGTTTCTCGTCGAGATGTCCTCGGCGATCATCGGGTGAATATTTGCTTCATATGGACAGAGTTTCATAGCACTCAGGAGTAAGTGCAACTCGTATCCTCCGTCGAGGCATCCTAAAGTGCGTGCTTCCGCAAGCGATCCCGGTCTCTACTTTAGATATGCCCACTTCATCCAGCTATGATGGATGCATTATGACTTCTCGGACTCTCGAAGTGCCGGCGTTATCCAGGTGTGCTGAATATCGGCGTCATCAAGCCCAAGCTATGTCGATTATAGGAATAAGGGGATAATAATGAGATGTGTGATTAAACGTTCTCGCGCACGATCGAAATTTCTCGCGCGTTAGACGTACTCCATCGCACAGTGCCATCGGACTCTCGATGCCGGTGTCATCCTATGGATGCCAATATCATCGGGTCCAGGCTATATCATCGCTCGTCCCTTGGATGCGAGCTAATGATGTGCGATAGGGGCTAGTGATAGTGGACAGATATTCTCGCGCCTGGTCGAACCTTCTCACGCCTGGTCGAGCCTTCTCGCGCCTTGGACTCCCTAGATGCCGATGTCATCCAGCTGTATTGGGTGCCCGTGTCATCAGGTGTCCTCGCTCAGAGAGTCTCGACTTTGGATGTGTATGCGCGCGAGATAGGGGCCAAGATGTATGCCCATAGATATGTCGTGGAAAGGAAATGTATTAGATGTACACGTTCACCTGGCTATGCCAGGGCCCATAACCTATAGAGATTTACGGCAGCGGGCAGCCGGATAGGTGAACAATGTGTGAGTGTGGAGGTCCAGAGGAGAGCGTATGCTCCTCTCTCTGAGATATTATTCTTAGATAATCGTTTAGCTACGGTAATATTACGATTATATAATATGTCGGTCTAGCCTCGGTTTGCCGGACTTGCCGTCCGTTCCGGGCTGAATCCCAACAGATCGCGCATTTGAAACTCGACAAAACAAATAATTTACCACACAAAGTCGTTGTCGCCATCGGAATGAAAACAATGCTGCTCTATAACACTGCCCCCCACGCCGGTCTAGCCAACGGTTCTCGGGGGATCGTAATCGACATCGTTCTCGATCCGAGAGAGCCGCTCGAAAAATCCCACGCGAACACCGTTCAGCTCTCTTACCTGCCCACCGCAATTTTGTTCCACCCTTTCCAGTGTGAACTGTCGATCCCCGGATTACCACATGGTGTTCTTCCCCTCTTTCCCACTCGGCAATCGTTCAACCTCGGTGGGAAGAAAGGTGTCACTATAAATCGACAGCAATTCGCGCTCACCCCCGCATACGCCTTCACAGACATAAAGTCACAGGGTCAGACACTGGAATGTGTCATAGTCGACATCGCCAAACCTCCCTCCGGTGCGCTAACCGGTTTTAACGCCTACGTCGCCTTGTCACGGAGCCGTGGTAGAGACACGATCAGACTGCTCAGAGACTTCGACCAACAAATTTTCACGGTCCATCCAAATGAACAGCTGCGAGAAGAAGACCAACGGCTTGCCGCCTTGGAAAAAACGACACTTGACCGTTATGGGAGCGGCGAATTTGGCAACTTTCTCGCAAACACTTGACTCCGGTTCGTCACTCTTCTTTGGGATATCAAAAAAAATCCGCGCTCATCTCCCCCCTTTCGAAAACAGCCTGACGCTGCCTGTTCGGGACTTACTCTGGTTAGGTTGTCGACACGGATTACACCTCTAATATTACTGGTCCTTGCAATGTAAAAAAAACCTCTTGTAATGACTACAACTGTACTCTGCATTACATAATTTGCCTGACCGAAGCAAACACCGACGACGAAACCTGTCGCCAAGACAAGCAAGGTTTCAGTCGACAAGGTCGACGCCTAGTGGCTGAATCCCAACACATTTCGCATCCCTCAATGGGAAACTAGGGATCGCACGGCTACTTCTCGACCGTTGCAAAAGTATGGACGACTTGGGCAGCACCCCATTGCACGCCTTATCAGGAGGCAAACAGAACTCTGAAGAAGCCTACGTTGAAGTCGAAGTCGCACGGCTATTATTAGAGCGTGGCGGGGATGTGAACGGACGAACCAAACGACAGCGCACACAATTACTTCGCATCCTTCGACAGGAAACTCGAGATTTCACAGCTACTTTTCGACCATGATCATGATGGTGCCGAAGTGGAAGCTGGGGACGACTTCGGCAGGATTGCACTTCGTGTCACAAGGCAAATATGACTCTGAGAAGGCCGGCGTTGGTGTTGCTTGGCTATTGTTATTGGAGCATGGTGCAGGCGTGAACTCCAAAGGCAGATCTAGTAAAACACCATTTAATCTGGTATCCGGCAGGCGGCTCAAGCTTGCTCAATTTCTTCGCGAGCACGGCGCGAGACCAAGGGCAAGCTCGAGTTGGATCGGCTTCTTCAAAATGTAGGTAGTAACTAGTACTAACTGTTTACATTTAGACCGGTCGAAACACGCTGATACGAACTAGCCAAGAATTAGCTCCAACAGAACGCCCTTACAGGCTACACACAATAACACATATCTACGAACGCCGAAGTAGCATACTACTTCGGAGGGGTCAACCTACTAACGATCACATTTCCTACGTGTACCTTCTTTCTGCCCCTCTCAATCTCTGTAGCATCCAAGTTAGCCGCAAATGTCTAGTGTACCGAGTTCGGCAATCATAAATTTTCAAGAATGACTAGGTGCATATTGGGACCGACTTTCCGTTCAACTTGAACCAGTCAAAATAACCCCGAAGATAGAGGATTTCCCCGACCTGCAGTTGCGGTGCGTCAAAGGAACGGTTATCGAGGAATCTATAACACCCGCGTCTTCAACATTCTAGGTCGTCGTGGATCCTAGATGCAATGCAAGTTGTCACCTGAGGCATTCATATTTATCCGAGGGTAGAGGCTCGAACAGACGAAGCACATCGAGCAAGCCCACGCACCAAGAGCGATAGACGTGACCAGAGGTTGAAACCCTTCCACCAATCATGCATTAGTACATGCACCTGCGCCAGCGTTGTTCACAAAGTACACTATTACAACCGACGCAGTATTCCTGCCGTGACACTGCCGTGACTTGGTTGTTGAAACTGCTGTTTGGTGGTTGTTTGCTGATTACTGTAACGCTGATTACGTCGAGTGCATGTGCACCACCGTTTCGTCCGTCACCACACCTATTCCGATACTTCTCTCTCTCTCACATCGCGCTGCTCGACTCGTCCACCCTGAGCAGTGACCTCTCCCTGATCATTGACCTGCGTAGACGTCACTCACTCCGAGTATTACCTGATGTCGACTCCATCTCGGTATTAAGTTCGATGCAGCCGCTATCCGCTCTTCGAGCGCTTATCCCAAGACATTGCCAACGCCGAGAGCTGGTCCTGCATCGCACACCTTGTTAATGAGATCGAACCACATAATGCCGCCCCTTCTCGTTCTCCAAGTTGGGTCTAAAAGATCGCTACCGCTACCAACGAATTTCTCCAAACAGCAGAAGACTTTTTTTCGCATCGCCAACTCGTCGTCATCAATGCTGGGCCAGAGCACCTCGGGCTAGGGCATAGCCCTCTCACACCAGGTGCTTCCCTTTTCAGAACGCTGAACTCGGCGTCATAAGGACTGACGTGCGTAGGGCCCACCTCCTTAGTTACGTTTGCCCTAACCTACCGGCTTCTTTCCCAGCACCAATGGCATACGTCGTTGCCCGGACTCCCGCCGCCATCAACTCAGAAGCGGCAGCCTCACGCGATATCGGATTATCACGTTAACTCTAAGTCAGAGTTCTACGCGGACTCCGAATAGTTCAGGCGTCGGTTGATGGAGTAACTTACCTCACCATCATCCGTCTAGTCAAGACCATATCAGGTCCAAGGTTGGCACTCAAGTAACGCACACCTTCACTTCTTTGAGACCCGCATTGGCACCCCGCAGCATGTACCTTAGGAAAGACGTGGTTCTCCGCATACACGATATTTGCGTAGTGAGGTGTTGTTGGTTTGGGCCCGGTGCAACAATGTCTAGTCCCAAAGGATTAAACACGTTGAGTGCCGCAGGCGCGGGGCAGAAATCTCCAAGGCAAAGAGTAGCGATGGATAGCCCTCGCTGTCCCGGCTCTCTAGTTTGGCACTACATGGGCAATCGTACAGTGCTGGTAGACAGTGGTGACTGTACCTGTGATAGGGCGAACAAGGGTGGGGCTCTTGCCCGAGACATGGCTCGAGAGTTGCGTAATAATAGAATCAGGGACGGTAGTCCCTCATCGTGCCTAGCAAGGGACATCGTGGTCCGACTCGGCCTCCGAATCGTAGGCAGGTCGAAACGCCAGCGTCAGAGCCATGCTTGGCTAGATCCGATCTTGTTTCATCGATCTCTGTCTGGCGATTTGCCATATCAGGCAAGGACAATTTCAAAAAGCTAGTTAAAGGAGTCTCCTCTCGTTGTGTACTGTAGTCGTGAGCGCAATTTATAGTAAAGACAGATCACAAGGACTTGGTGTAATCTCGTCGACGCACTTCCCCGCAGAAGAGGACAATCGTGATACAGTACTCGTGTTCATAACTAAGCAACATCCAAGGTGACGTTTACACAATAATGCTATAAGAATGGTGAACTTCCGAAGCAAGCGTACATACACTTCAACCCTAAACCCAGATTGCAGGTGGCCAGAGCCGAAATCACCGCCAGAATTCGAGCCCTTCTTCCTGCGAGCCGCCAGCTAGCACAGCCTCTCATTCTACGCCCTCCGCCCTGATCTCAACTCTGAAAAGGTCCTGCCACACATCCACAGAGCACGCGTCGTCGTCACCGTTGTCACCGCCCGCACAAGCAACCTCGAACGTCTGCACCGACTGCGCCGGCGGCGGACACCCAAACTCCGCGGAATGCAGCTGCAGCTCACCCGGTCGCACGTCGAAGCTAGCGACGTGCGCCTCGCGCTGGGGCCGAGAGTCGCCCCACGTGTTCACGTCTGGCGTCGCCTGTGCCAGGGACCACATCTGCACCCGCGCGGCTTTGCCCGCGGCCTCGAGCCGCCGCGCCAGCGTGATGCCAGATGTGACCGCACATCGCGCGCCACGTGGTGTGTCGTGTGGCATGCGGACCTGGACGAGCAGGGAAACCTGTACATCATAGACCCAAACCAGAGCCAGCGATCGCAACGAATGAGCAAGGGACACGTATATGCGCAATGCAATACGCACGGAATTGTCGACGAGGGTCGCTGGCCCACAGGAGGACGGGCGACCGATGCTCCTTGGTGCCATGGTAATGTCTCCACTCCTCGATATTCGCGCGAAGAAGTCGGGCGCAGCGTGGCTGACAGGTTCTAGCATATTTGAAGCCGCGTTGTCGAAGGTTGATGGCTGGTGTCCAGGGCGGTAGAAACCCTCGGCAGCCGAGAACATGCCCATGGACTCGGAACTGAAGCGCGTCCACGAATTTGGGTACACCGTGCCGGTCAGGAGGAAGGAAAGGGTGAGGACGGATACCATCCCGCTAAAGAGGAGGAGCCATAGCGGGAGGCGCCAGCGACAGTCTGTGCGAACATATTAGGGTCGAGAGAGATAAGATGAGCGCAGGACGACGCACGGTTTTCCTCTCGGATGACCGAAAACCCGTAGAGATTCGACTCGTGGTGGTGCGAAGACATGGAAAAGGGGTCAGAGGTGTGTCGCCGGCCTGGCATGGGGCCGCTTGTAATAAGGGAAGGGGTGAGCATCTGCTAGTCGTGTGCGAGGGGTGAGGCCTGTGAGGATAAAAGGGACATGCGACGAGTCCGGTGTCGGGGTACGTCAGATTCATGTATGAGCCGATGATATCTCGAGATGCCTCAAATTGGAATTCTTGGTGGAGCTACCGGCGTCTATTCCAGTATGCCGATCCGGCTGCTTCGGGTTCGATCACTTGCGTTTGCGCCGTAGAGATGAGACGAAACCTGGCAATAATCGTCGAGCCTTCGAAACAGCGAAACAGATTGCCTCGGTCCATCTGGCATGCATGCATGGCGATACAGTGGTTTTGTCTTGGAGAAGGTTTGCTTAACTAAGTGCCAAGACTTCTGACACACAGATGAACGGTTTCTGTCAGCCGCCTTTACAGTTTCAACGTCCTTGGCGTTCTCGATTTGGATGTCCACGAGGTCAGACAATGAGACTGTCAGTGGCTGCATTCTAAAAGTTCATATCTGCTTGATATATGCTGTTTGGTCTCTTGCATTAGTTCTTACTTCAGTAACTTCAGTGTTTGGCAAGTCATGAGTCGCGCATGACCTCTTTAACTATACAGGCGGTAACTGAGTCAATGACCTCATGTAGACCCTGCTCTCTTCATTCTTTGACGCCGTCTCGTGCATCATACCGCGTAAAAAAACAGTGTTTACACTCAATTTTGTGCGTCTTGTGCAGTAATCTTTCAGACTCCCACCGCATGCGGGCCTGAGGCAGAGCCCCAAACTCCAAGGTAACGGAAACCGAGAAAGTACTGAAATTCTCTTCCATATCCTCTTCAAGTTGAAGCTACAAAATACAAACTCGTACTACTCCGCACTGAGTCATTATCGTACATTCGAGAGGATGTGACACCGCCAGCAATTCGTTTCGAAACCCTGTAGACCACGAACGAGGCAACACGTACAGATGCAAACGGAACCAGGGGAATGAGACCATTATTTTGGCTGCTTTTAGTAATATGACCTTCACCACCAGTCTCCCTCGACTATGGCTATCCCAGTCGTCTCAAACCTCACTGGCGAGGGTGGGCTTGAGGACGGGCCACGGTTCCTAAACCTGAGTGCTTCGTCGTTGTCCTCGTCGTCTTCCTCGACTATCATCACGCCGGTCCTCATCGGCGGTGTTGGGCTGGAGGTCGATTCACTGTCTTCGCCGCCATCGTCGACTGCGATTACGCCAGTCCTCACAGGCCTCATCGTCGAGGTCGTGCTTGAGGTCGGCTCATGGTCTTTGTCACCGTCGTCGACTACGGCTACGCCAGTCCTCACCGGCGAGGTTGGGCTTGAATTTGGTTCACGGTTCCAAAGCTCCCTCCGGTCTTCTTGAATCTCTTCAACGTACTTTCTTCTTTCCTCGATTGACAATGCGCGAAGTTTAAGCCAAGCCCTCTCGACGGCCGTGAGAGGGCTCTGCGTCTCGTTCCTTATTGGCCGTGACGTCGTCCCCCTTTTTTTCCGTGGGCACGTCTTCGAAATATGCCCTTGTTGGCTGCAGTAAAAACACCTCCCCTCGCGTTTGTATCGGATCTTGTCCTGCTCGGTAAGGCCATTCTTGCGCGTCGTCGTGCTCGGGTCTCGCGCTGCCCTTTCTTCAGCTCGCTTCAGCACAAGTGCCTCTTCATTTGAGAGTGGTGGGGCGGTCATGACTTTTAGGATATGACGGTACTTTAGGTGGCACTTGCGGGCGGCTTCGACCCAATCCTCGAAACTTGTAAGTAGGTCGCGATCGACGCAGCACCGCACCAGATCGGCAGGAAGTCCTTGCAGGAAAAGGTGAATGACGTAGGGCGCGTCCTGGTCGTATAGTGCCAAGCGCGCGAGGTTGCAAAAATCTTGGATGTAAGCGTCCAATTTTACTCCTTCCATCTTGATTTCTTCGATCTTCTTTCGGGCTTTGGCGCGTTCCGCGGGATCGGCGAATTCCATGAGGAAATCATCCTCGAATGCACTCCAGATGTCTTGTCCCTGGAGGAGAGCCGAATCGTTCGATACTGCGTCCAACCAGCGTCTCTTGCCGGCGACCCAACTGCCCACACGTTCCCCACGGATATGATTGAGGGCGATGTTAACTCTCTGGGCTTCGTCACCGACATTGTTCATCATCAAATACAGCTGTGTGGCCACCAAGAATCCTTGGCTTTCTGTGCAGGTGCCATCAAATATTTGGGGGTTGCCGCGTAGCACTCTGCTGGCCATTAGGGTTGCGGTGGCGGCGGTAGTAACTTTTTCCGGGGACGGTAATTGGATGCGATGTTTTGTGGGTCTCTCCACCACTTTTGAGATGTGTAGCTCTGAGTGTGTGGGCTGATGGTGCTGTGTGTATTTCACCAACCCCTTGGCGCCAGGGTATAGTATCGATTGGCGATTTGGATAGGAAATGATTGTTGGGTGTAGCCCGGAGATGCAAGCGATCGCCTTGTAACACGTTGTACTGTAAAGGACTTGTTGGTGTCGACAACGTTAGGGTTGGCAGGGCCTCCAAGGATGCGCTCAAGTGAGTTCGGTGTGAGTGCGACACTCTGATATAGCTCAGAGTGCAGAAGCTCCGAAGGTCCTACCCAAGACTAAGGGTAGGGAGGGTGAATGGAAGACAAAAAAAGGAGCACTCAGTGGGATTTGAAGAGACTGGTGGTAAAGGTCTGGGGAACCTCACCCCACTACTGTGCAAGTTATATAGTAGCAGGTCGAGTCATTATGAGTCACTATCCTAGGTTTAGTCAGATAGCCCCTATCGTGACAAACCATGGATGCATAAGCAGTCAAAAGAAAAAGAAAACTCATAGCCCACCGCGAGGGTCGAACTCGCAGCCTTCAGATCACCATGGAACACCCGCATAAGAGTCTGACGCTCTATCCGATTGAGCTAGGCGGGCATTGATTTGAGGCAAAGTATTGCCATACAAGGACCTGGGGCGTCAGTTTCCTTCCGGGGTAAACCTTTCGGGGTAAACGTGGAACAGAACTTTGATCAACGATCGTGTTTGTTGCTTTGTGTTTGGTAAATTTACTATGTCCCTCTTGTGTACTGTATCATGGCCGATTTGATTTTGACGAAGCTGCGTGTTCAGGGTCGCTCCTGTTTGGAACTCGGATCTGGAGCCACGGAGCTATACATCTCTGAGATCGAAGGACTAAACACGTATGACATCGATTCTGCTAAACCATCTCTCCACGGGCGTCCAAATCACACTTCTTATCTCTCGATAACGGTCTTTTTGGTTAAATGGCGCATGTGAACTCCGTTTCCATTGACGGGTCCCTATCTCCCGAGTCCCGAATCCTATCACTGTTGCTCTCTTCGGGCCTTCACTCCTACCTCCAACATGCCTGATCATGAGAATGGCGCGACTGACTACAGGGATGAAGATGACAAGAAACTTGAGGCCATGGGATACGTCCCCTCCTTCAAGCGGGAGTTCAGCAACCTTGCGACGGTATGTGCACCCCACCCTTTTCTTTCGCCGTTTCCTTATCGGCGTGTGGACAATTTCGTCCTCTCAGATCAGCTTTGCCTTCAGTATCATGGTATGTACACCGTCTCGCCGTGCTTAAGGCCACACCCACTGATATCGGTGCAAAGGGCCTGTGCTCATCCGTAGCGACCACATTCAATACGCCATTGCTCCTAGGTGGTCCTTCCTCAGTACGGCAACATGCTCCGCACATATCCGTCGATGATTCTATTAGAATATTCTCAATAGGTAACGTGGTGCTGGATCCTCGGAGCAACCATGTGTTTCACTTTAGGCGAGTTCTTTTCTCCGCCTTCTTTACTCCACTGTTTTGACGCCGGTATACAGGGGCGTCAATTGCTGAAATTGTCAGCGCCTTTCCCGCTTGCGGCGGTTTGTGCGTAATTGCTCGAGCTGCGGCTCACCCCCGCTCAAATGGTCATGTGATAGATACACCGCGTCCGCCAAACTCGTGCCAGCGAAACAGAGGCCCATTGTGAGTACCTTCTATGTCTACACAGTACTTGTCCTAATCTTGGTGAAGGTTGGCTGGCTTGTTGGCTGGCTCAACACTCTTGGCCAAGTTGCTGGGCTTGCCTCGACAGAATACGGACTTTCGGTCATGATCTGGGCTGCCGTCGTCGTCGCCAAGGATGGAGACTACGAGGTCACTTCTGGTAAAATCGTCGGCCTCTTTACTGCGCTATTGATCTTCAATGGGGTCTTGGTACGTCCAGTTCAGGGCTTACAATTGATTAAACGGCTCCCAACTGTATGGTTGCGGACCATCCGTACTCGCGTCGTGTAGAACTCTTTTGCCACGCGTCATCTCGCGACTTTCACGAAGGGATTCGTGTTCATCAACCTTGGTGCAACCTCCCGTACGTGACAGCAGCTCCATCATTCCATCTTGTTCATATCGATAACCACCATATATAGTTATTATCATCGTCTTGTTGGCGACGACCGAGCGGCACAACATGCACTCCGCGAACTATGTGTTCGGCTCGGATGGTCTCGTCAATCAGACAAACGGATGGAACGGCGGCTTGGCATTCTTATTCGGACTGCTCAGCGTACAATGGACGGTTAGAGATGATTTCCGTTTCCCAATTTGCTTGAACTGACGAGCTTGTTCCGCAGATGACGGTACGTTTGGGTTCAAGGTCTCAAATTCCTACATCTTAATGGGTTTGAACAGGACTACGACGCAACAGCGCACATTTCGTACGTGATCTGAGCTTTGACTCGGGTTGCCTTAGCTTATCTTATATCTTTATAGGGAGGAAGTCAAGCGTGCTTCCTATGCTGGTAGGCATACAGTAGACCAACTTGTGGCGCTCTACTTATAGTTTAATTCAAGCGCCGGCTGCCATCGTTATCGCTGGTGAGTAATACGTAAAGAGACCATTCTCTCGGTTCTCAAGCCTGCGCTGTAGTTATAGGGACCGGTCTCCTTGGCTGGCTACTCAACATCGTACTGGTGCTGTGCTCTGGTCCTTTGTGCGTTCTAGGCCAACTCTTTCTTTACGTCGTCCGATGACATCACCTTCAGAGGGGACCTCCCTGGTCCATCTGGATCCGCCTTCCTTCAGGTACGTGATGGGTTTCTTTGTGCCGCCCATATCTTATCGATATACCCCTAGATTATGGTTTTACGCATGGGAAAACCCACGGCGCTGTTCCTCTGGGTATGTGCCGTAAAAACATTTATTGAGCGTAACTGGATTGTCTTCAGACACTTGTTTGCCTTACGGCCTTCTTCGTTTGTCAAACTGCTCTCCAAGCTTGCTCCCGGATGGTTTTCGCCTTTAGCCGGGACCGCGGTACGACTCACCCCTCCCCGTGCCAATACTCACTCACCCGCCAATGCAGGTTTTCCCGACAATGGTTACTTTGGTCACATTTCTAAGTGGACACACACACCCATGCGTGCCATCTGGTTCACTACGATCTTCAGCATCCTCCCCGGCTTGTTGGGTCTTGCCTCCCCTGTTGCAGTAAACGCAATATTTTCACTCACCGCCATGGCACTCGACATTTCATACATCATCCCGATAGCGCTCCGCCGCATCTATCAGCATCACCCAGAAGTGCAGTTCAAACCCGGGCCGTTCTACCTGGGAGATGGATGGTTCGGATGGGCGGTAAACATCAACTGTATCGTGTGGACGCTATTCGTCTCGGTCATTTTCTCTTTGCCGACATATCTACCCGTGACGAAGGATACGATGAACTACGCGTCAGTGATTACAGGCAGCATCGCCCTTCTAGCCATGTACGTAATCACATATGCTTCCTTTCTGACGTTCTGCTGAAGCCGACTTGTGTGCCAGGATCTGGTACTTCATAGAGTACGTGATACTCTACGAACGAAGTGCATGAACAGTACTGACTTACTTTCGCAGCGGTCGCCGACATTACCATGGACCTCATGCATACATAGGGAAAAACGCCACGCCAGCTGTCGCCGCCGAAGAAGACAGTGAGAAAGACGAGAAAAGCTCTGTCGACGGCAAGGGCGAAGGAATCACGGTCTCACGAGGGGTCCACGTTGACCTTTAATCGGGCAGGCGAGGAAGAATGCCGCGACGTGCGTAGAGTAGATATCGTGCACGGTTGCGGTGACACTGCTAGGGAGATTTATACAGTACTTGTGTCGTTGTTGAGTGTGATTGTATTGTTACAATACTCGCAGAACGTAATCCTGACTATGACATTTAAACTTTCAATCTGATCAAGGGAAGCACGTGAAGACGAATGTCCACGAGCGTAACTTATGTTAGCGCAATAAGTCGCACCTTTGAGAGCGATCCCGAGCCAGGGGACGTCTGAAATGCAAATACCCACTTGGTATTGGTCTAAGTTACTCGCGAGCAGGCCCTGGTCCGTCGGTAATGACGAATACATACATAATAAACAAGCCCTTCCATCATTCATAACCACCTCCGCGCGACTACGACCGCGCCCAGCGCGGTAGCGAACAGGGCGAACGCGCCGGGAAGCGTAGCGCGCGGCGCCGATGCGGAGCTGCTGCCGGGGCTCGTCGCGCCGCGGATGTTCCCCATGCCGGAATGGCCGTACGCCGTCGCGAGCATGGACGGGTCGATGAAGATCGTGTTGACGGTGCGGGACTGTACCGTCGTCGGGTACGTGACGGTCGAGGCGGGCGAGACGGCGCTGAGCGAGTCGCTGGTCAGGAAGACGAGCGCGAAGCCTGGAGCGGGAACGGGCACTGCGCAGGTGTTGGCCGTCGTGTCGCACTGCACCGTCGTCACGTTCAGGTCCCCGACCAGCCGCCCGTCCGACCCGAAGTTGTTGCCGAACGTCTGTGCATCCGTGAGACCTCACGCAACTGGAAAAGAAATGAGCCCCGTACCTGGCCCGCCCAGGTGAAATTTCCCTTTGACGAAACAGATTCGGCCAAGAGGTATCTATGAGACAGGACGCTTAAAAACAGCTCGTAGGAGATTAATGAGTACCTACTTGACTTGCACTTGCGAAGGCGTCGCGTTGCTCTGGCCCGTGGTACCGCCGCCGATGGAGATAGTGGCGGTATACGTTGACGCGCCAGTCGAATCTGTTACAAAATTGAATAGCGCCACTTTCGTTGGTGCGCCGTTCTCATATACGGCATAAATCGGAGTGTTGATGTTCGACGTGAGATCAACCACCTGAGACGTATTGTGCGGTCCCAACACTTCGGCCATGACCAAAGCAGAGTAGTAGACGGGCCCGACGGTCCATTGGTGGAACGTGGATTGGTTGGTCGGTGGTGGGGTAAACGGATTATAGTACGCGTTCTGTCCACCGATGTGGAATAGCGCCCCCGTAAAATTGCTGTACGTCATCGTGAGCGCCCAGTCAAGCGCCCAAAGCGCCGCAGCAAATGAATTGGAAATTCCCGGAAAGCCGGAACACGAGGCGGTGTTAGTCTCAAACATGACAAACGGCTTGCCGTTCTGAACAGCAAACGCGGTCGAGTTGGTATAGTACGAGGCCATGCTCGTGGAAGCGTTGTGCTGCAAATAGTTGATGAAGATGTCCTGCGGATTTTGCACGACTCCACCGCGGGAAGGATATACAGCGGCGCAATTGTCGTCAGGGTATCTGGAATGGAAGTGAGAAGCCTCGACGGTAATCGTGAGGACCGGGTATTTACCGCTCGACTGCAAGACTGAGAATACTGCTTGAATAAGAAGATACGATGCCAGTATCCCACACGCTTTCTGGGGTCCAGGACGTTTGAACGCTAGGAACGATGAGTAGATTGTCCTTTTTGGGGATCAAGGGATTGTTCGCGATTTGTTGTATCAGGGTTCCTACTTCTCCGAAGTAATCAAATGGTGAATAACTCTGACGAATTTTTATCAGTTCTTACTTCGAGCTTTGACATGTAAAGTGATCTGACCGACGGCCGGTGACCGTGAGACCGAGCCCCGTAAAGATCGGGCTCATTTCCTGCCTGGAAACCTAGCAAATAGTCACCAAGGATTTGCTGACCATTTTCGACGATCTCCAGGGAAAACGGCGTTGTGTTTAAGAAAGGGATGCCTGTATTCATGAGTATCAGGGACGGGGGGAGTGGCGCGGAGAGACGGACCAAGGTACCAGTGGGTATTTGTGAGGCTGGATATGTTCGCCATGAGGTACAGCAGATCTGTTGTGAACGCCAACGGAGGTGTACCCGTCGGATTGGAAGTATTATTTGTATCCTTTGCGAGCATAGCGCCGTTCGGAAGACTTTCCACGAGTTCTGCGTTCTCCTGCGAGTTACCACCAACGCGCACTTGGACCCAGCCGACTCGCTCGACTAAATTTGCCATTAGGTTCAAGAACGGGACCTGTAAGTAGGAGCTGATGCGCATCGGCACCAGGTATGAGAGTGAGCGTGGAAAGTAGCTCACCTGTTCTTTCCCACTGAGATCGTCGCCTGTCGGTCAGGGCATCTAACGGCGAATGGCACGAGGAACTTACAGACTTGATTCGACACCGACATCTCGATAGAGAACCCAAAGAAACCACCATTTTGAGGGATCGATAAATTGGGTATGCCCCCAGTGCTCGTGAGTTGCACT
Organism: Lactarius deliciosus; assembly: GCA_021525775.1. Lineage (NCBI taxonomy): Eukaryota > Fungi > Basidiomycota > Agaricomycetes > Russulales > Russulaceae > Lactarius > Lactarius deliciosus. The sequence goes on from JAKELK010000189.1 coordinate 108,741, forward strand.
GGAACCTGCGTGGGGATCGGGGGGTTGGGAACGGCAGGCGGGTTCAGAATGGTAGGGTCATATGCGGCTGCTCCTGTGTAGCTAGCGGCAGCAGCAGCAGCAGTGTTGGTGTAATTGAGGGAAGAGCCACCAAAGATCACCTGGTTTTTGGGCTGGTAGACGCTGTATTGGGCATTGACAATTGTGACCCAGACAATGGAGACGGAGACAGAGAAAAGGAGACGCATGAAGTGACAAAATAACTCGTAGACACGGCAGTTGGTGTCATAATTAAGCCTGGCTAATATAGTCCCGAGCACACTATCAATAAAAACGAGCGTTTAGTCGAAGCATTTAAAGCGCTTACGAATTTGTGCTAACCATTTATTAAATGCTCCACTTGTTCAGAAGACCGCGACGGGTATGGAAGGCTTCGCCGTGTATATAATGTACACATGACGCCCCGCGCCGGTCGGATTAATTTTGGAGTGCATGCTCCAAGGGATTCAGACACTGGCATGACTTGGAAACAAGCAATTTTAACCAATGTCCGTGCGACTTACGTCTACTCACGACTGCATCTCAGTTGTGGATGTATGGGTGCTGGGTTGTTCCAATACTGGGAAGCCGGGGTTGCTTCTACAAAAAGAACCTGACTGATTGGCACGCCTATCACGGACGCACCTGGTGATTAATCACAGCAAGGCAGCGAGGGCTGACTCTGTCCGGTCGTCTTCACCTATTGTGATTGGCTTCCTTAAATTACCGAGGGACTGGTGGACAGGACCCGTCGCTCCCACCGTGGTTCCTCCTTGCTGAGATATCAAGAACGTGATGGTGGAACATAACAGACGAGATTAGACTCAGAATTAGGTGATTCACCAACCACACTCAGGCTCCGTCGCGGCATGTTCCCTAACTGGGTAACTGCTATCAAGCACTTCGTCGTTAGGTTTCACAGTTACGACACGAAGCTTGCATGGAGCATCCTGGCATCGAACTTCTCATCAAAAAAAACTAGATGTTGAGTATGGCCGCACAAACTACCCTGTCGGCTTTGGATTCTAATGTGTAGCAGAAATATGCTTTTCCGAAACGATAGCCTGGCGACCTCAAACAGGGCAAGAGTGGTGGCGAGGTAGGCCGGAGAGCACATATGTCACCTATGTCCGGAATGTTAGGAGGGGGGCGAGCATGAGCTACTGGGCCGCGTGCGATTGCGTTTCCATTTTGTTCGTCAGGCCGGGCTAGGGTTAGCATGGATATGGAGGGCACGGAGAGTCAGGCGGTAGACGACGTACTGCTTGCCGCACAGAGGGGCTTTTCTGCACCATACCGATGACCCACTTCACGCTGTCCGAGGGCAAGCAGAGCCAACCCTGCATCGGATCCCACATGTACACTCCAAGGCTCTAGCTCCCCCGAGATCTGAAATCACGAGACCATGTCACTGACGCTCCCGCACGCAGCCACACACACGCGATAACTGAAAATCAGCACAAAGAGTGCAAAAATCAGAGAGTTGCCAGTGAGGCACATCGTGACGGCATAGGTGGAGGGATAAGTAAACAAGTGCATGCGGGAAAAAATCAAACGTCTAGGCACGGTCACGTGCAATGGCGGAACTGTGTGTTCCAAAAATGGTAGTCCAAAGATTCAAGTTGTCGCCATCTTTAAGTATTGACCGCCATGGGGACCTAGGTGGAACACTGGCAGAACCAGGGATGCAAAATGGAAGGGGGAGATCGCGGAGACGCCGGGGGTGGTGCTGTATGTATTGCAGGCGCTGGGAGAACCTTTTCTGCACTCGGATTCACAAGTACGTGACCGTCGATGGTAGAGGATACTGACTGGGTCGATGTTAAAGGGGATGTCGACAGTACTCAGGCTGGCGGTGTTTGGTGGGATTGTTGAGGTGTCTGGAATTACAGGCGGGACTACATTGCACTCGGAAGAACCGGAACTGGTGGAGCTAGCGGTGAGGTGTAACTTGACGCTTTCCCGGGCAGGTCCTGGATGCGGCGCGACCTCAGGTGCTCGGATCGCGGAAATGCTCGGAAATGCATCGTTGGCTTCGCTTTGTCCATGACTAGGTCACACGCAAGCCGTGTGGTGCGGGTGCCAGCCTCTGCAAGGTTGCCGAGTCCTCCAGGGAGTAGGTCTTAGGGTAAGTGTATACTGCCTGCTGACCCGGGCGCTGCCTGTGGTACGATTCGAATCGCTCCCGATAGTGCACTGTGGAAGCTCTGCCCCTAAGCGGGGAAGGACCACATTGCGCGAGGACGTACTTCTCGGCTTTTTCGCACTCCTCCAACAAAGTACGCTGTGCTTCCGTCCCGCTCGGCTCAGCGCGGCGTCGGGTTCTGGTGCGCGTGACCCCTGCACTCGTCTGGTTGGCCAGTAACGCTCCTATGCACTTCTTGAGAGTCATGGGCGAGGGCGTCAAGCCGTGGGCGGGCGGAGACTCTGGAGCTAGCAAAATTACGTGGACTGGATCGGCGGCGTCTTCGTTGGAGGGAAAAACGTCGCGCAGCGAGTATACTTACGAAGGGCACAGAGCACCACCACGCAGGTGTGGAACCATGAGCACCTCTCGATAGTATTCCTCAAACGCACCATGAAGACCAAACGTCACGGCGGGACTCGAGCCAGCCCGCCACCAGCTAGTGCTCTAGATTCGACCTATGATAGCACTTGACAAAAAAAATGGCGTTGCGTTCGTTGTCCGGGACGACATCACTCACTGGCACTTGTTACAAAATCGTTATTCGCATTTTTCTGGCTCACGACGTCAGTTACAGTCATGACAGTCTCTGAAAGCCTTTCTGAATGACGCTCCGTTGGGCCATCTTGCATCATGCATCGTGAATTGCTGGTGATATATATATGTATATGTGGACCATCACATGTTCGAGGCGCAATTTCGACTCTGTTGTGACATCATTATCCTGTCCCGGATATCTGGAAGAAACTGTAAAAGGTCACCAATCTCTGGCTCGCATCGGGAATATGTGGCAGAAATACGGTGGAAGATAGCTCGTTCGGATGGAAGATAGAGATAGATGCCTTATCTTCCATTCGCACGAGCCAACGAGCGATGGGCGGGTCTGAAATGCAAATGTCTACTTAATAATGATGTGCTCGCGAATAGATCCTAGTCCGATGGGTAACGACGACTGCATACATACAAAACAAAAGCAAAACAAACCCAGTCCGCCTTTCACAGCCACCTCCGCGCAACCACGACCGCGCCCAGCGCAGCAGCAAACAGGGCGAGCCGCGCCCGTGGCGCGCAGCGCCTCCGCGGAGCTACTCCCGGGGCTCGTCGCGCCGCGGACGTCCTCCATCCCCGAGTGGCCGTACGACGTCGCGAGCATGGACGGGTCGATGAAGATCGTGTTGACCGTGCGCGTCTGTGCCGTCGTCGGGTACGTGACGGTCGAGGCGGGCGAGACGGCGCTGAGCGCGTCGCTGGTGAGGAAGACGAGCGCGAAGCCCGGCGCGGGCACGGGCACCGCGCAGGTGTTGGCGGTCGTGTCGCACTGCACCGTCGTCACTTTCAGGTCCCCGACCAGCCGCCCGTCCGACTCGAAGTTGTTGCCGAGCGTCTGCAGCACCCGGTGAGACTCATCATTCACAACTCGAAAAAGAAACGAGCTCTCGTACTTGACCCGCCCATGTGAAATTGCCCTTCGCGGAAACAGAGTCGGCCAAGAGGTATCTATGAGACAGGGCGGTGAAAAGCGGCTCGTGGGGTGATTGATGGGTACCTACTTGACTTGCACTTGCGAAGGCGTCGCGTTGCCCTGGCCCGTGGTACCGCCGCCGATGGAGATAGTGGCGGTATACGTTGACGCACCTGTCGAATCTGTTACAAAATTGAATAGCGCCACTTTTGTTGGTGCGCCGTTCTCATATACGGCATAAATCGGGGTGTTGATGTTGGTCGTGAGATCAACCACCTGCGACGTATTGTGCGGCCCCAACACTTCGGCCATGGCGAGGGCAGAGTAGTAGACGGGCCCGACGGTCCATTGGTGGAACGTGGATTGGTTGGTCGGTGGTGGGGTAAACGGATTGTAGTACGCGTTCTGTCCACCGACGTGGAACAGCGCGGCCGTAAAATTGCTGTATGCCATCGTGAGCGCCCAGTCGAGCGCCCAAAGCGCCGCACCGAATGAATTGGAAATTCCCGGAAAGCCGGAACACGAGGCGGTGTTGGTCTCGAACATGATGAACGACTTCCCGTTCTGAACAGCAAACGCGGTCGAGTTGACATAGGACGAGACAAGGTTGGTGGAAGCGTTGTGTTGTAAGTAGTTGATGAAGATGTCCTGCGGATTTTGCACGGTTTCTCCGAGGGCAGGATATAGCGCGGCGCAGTTGTCGTCAGGGTATCTGGAAAAGAAGTGAGAAGTCGCGACGCTGATTGTAAGGATCAGGGACTTGCCGCTCAACAGCGAGGCTTATGATACTGCTTGAATAAGAAGATACGATGCCAGTATCCCACACGCTTTCTGGTGTCCAGAGAACTTGGACGCTAGGAACGATGAGTATATTGTCCCTTTTGGTGATCAAGGGATCGTTGGCGATTTGCTGTATCAGGGTTCCCACTTCTCCGAAGTAATCAAATTGTGAGTAAGTCTGAAATTTCCATTAGTTCCTAATTTGAGCCGGGGGAATAAGTGAGCTGACCGCTGGCCGGTGACCGTGACTCGCATAAAGATCGGGCTCGTTTCCTGCTTGCAAACCTATCAAGTAATCGCCCAGGATCTGCTGACCATTTTCGGCGATTCCCAGGGAGAACGGCGTTGTGTTGAAGAAGGGGACGCCTGAATCGACGAGTTTCAGGGATGGAAAGAAGGGGGGGGGCCGTAAAGAGACGAACCAAGGAACCAGTGGGTGTTTGTGAGGCTTGAGATGTTCGCCATGAGGTACAGCAGATCTGTTGTGAACTCCAACGGGGGTGTGCTCGTCGGGCCCGAGGTATTATTCGTATCCTTCGCAAGCATAGTGCCGTTCGGAAGGCTTGCGACCAGCTCCGCGTTCTCCTGCGAGTTACCACCGACGCGCACTTGGACCCAGCCAACCCGTTCGACGATGTTTGCCATCAGGTTCAAGAACGGAACCTGTAAGTAGGAGCTGATGGACACTAGGCGTGAGAGTGGAGTGGAGCGTGGAAAACGGCTCACCTGTTCTTTCCCACTGATATCATGCCCATCCATCTGTCAAAGCACGCAACAGCGAATGGCACGAGGACTCACAGACTTGATTCGACACCGACATCTCTATAGAAAACCCGAAGAAACCACCATTCTGGGGGATCGAGAGATTCGCTATACCCCCGCTGCTCGTTAGCTGCACTGGAACCTGTGTGGGGATCGGGGGGTTGGGAACGGCAGGCGGGTTGAGGACGGTCGGGTCATATGCGGCTGATCCTGTGAAGTTGGTGGCAGCTGCTGGTCCAGTGTAGTTGAGGGCAGAGCCACCAAAGATCACCTGGTTCTTGGGCTGGTAGACGCTGTACTGGGCATTGGCAAGCGCAGCCCAGGCGAAGGAGAGGGAGAGGGAGAAACGAAGACGCATGGGGAAACCGAGGAGCACCTAGAAACAGCACTTGGGGCCATAATAAGGCCAGGCCAGGTTGCAATGTGGGAGCCAAAAATAGCACGCAGCGACAGATCAGATATGGAGGTGCTGCGCCGCGGTATATAATTAGCCCATGGCGCCCGCGGTCGAATTAGTTTTACACTAACCAGACAAGGGATTTTGACCTATGACACACTGTGCGATCCATGCACACCAGCACCTCTCACTGGCCCGAGGTGGGTGGATGGTCAGTTCCAATACTGGGAAACCGTGGGAGTAAGCCGACCTGATTGGTGATTGATCGCAGAGCAAGACGCCACTACGCGCCACTTCCATACTGTCTCCCGACTCGGACCTGTCCCAGCTCGGACCCGTACTCTGTCAGTTTACAGTACTTGGTTTTTCTTATGTGGAATTGGCTGTCATTCCCACTGTGCACGTGAAGTTGCTCTCAATAGAAAGTTCCCAGTCAAGATTTCCTCCTGACTCCCATCAAGAACATCACCATGGTGGAGTTGACAGACGATGTTCGACGGGAAATTGGTCAGGTGAGGCGATTCACTCCACAACTCCATTGCAGCATGTTTCCTAACAGGGCAATCGAGCATTTCGTCGTTGGGTTTCATGGCTACGACGTGGGTCCCGACATTGAACTTCTCATCAGAGACTATCATGTTGGGTAAGGCAGTTCGATTACCCCCCTGCTGGCTATGAGTTCTGACCACACAAATATCCGGTAGAAACATTATTCTCATGAAGCGCAACGTTCAGAGTATGCCCCCTCTGTTGCGTGGAACGGTGATTTGAGCAGCGTAACGTGCGGGCAGGCGCAAAGCAAGTGCACGCACTGGTGCAGAAGTTGCAGCAGATAGCTAAGAGTGCTGGGCACGAACGTCCGCTCATGATTGGGATGGATCAAGAAAACGGTCTGGCTTACCATTCACGACACCATATCGGGAAACTCACGACGAGGTGATCGGTGCTGCTGCGGCAGGCCTTGTCTCCGCTTTTAGCGTTGCCCGTAGCAACGACGCTGGTACCCAATTGTCCGTGCGAAGCGAACGATCATTCTTGGAACATTAACAAGAGCTTCGCGTTGACAGTCCAGGGGCAATGGCACTTGCCGCTGCTGGCTCGCCGGACGTCGCGGAGCGCATAACGGAAGCATCTGCGCTTGAGCTGAAGCTCGCCGGAATAAACTGGGCGTACAGTCCCGTCGGAGACGTGAACAGCGATCCGCGAAACCCTGTCATAGGCTCGTTCTTATCCACGTGCCATCGCGCGTTCTCACACATCCCCCCTTGCAGGTGTCCGGTCCTTTGGCGACGGTACAGTATACAGAGTTGATTCTGGGAAAACGTGGTACTCATCGTGTCTATTTGTAAGTCCCGGAGGAGGTCTCAAAATACGTGACCGCTGTCTGCCGCGGCCTGACCAAGGCTGGTATCGCACCGTCGGTCAAGCACTTCCCCGGTCACGGCGACACGCACATCGACACGCACATAGCCCTTCCAATCATCTCCAAGGACGCTGCCTCGCTCGCCCAAAGCGACCTTATTCCCTTCCGAGCGGCGTCCGACTCTGGCGTCGCGACCATCATGGTGGGCCACATGGCCCTCCCCGCCATCACTGGCGATGCGGTGCCCGCCTCGCTCTCACACGCAGTGATCGGCGGTCTGCTCCGCGAGTCTCTCGGATATAGCGGCGTCGTGGTCACCGATTGTCTCGAAATGGAGGCCGTCGCAGCGCGCGACGGCGGCGTCCCGGCCGCCGCTATCGATGCCCTGCGCGCCGGCGCCGACATTGCCATGGTATGCCATCGTTTCGACCGCCAGCGGGGAGCCCTGGACGGCGCATACGGCGCGATACAGAGCGGGGCCCTCGGCCACGCGGGGCTGCGCGCAAGCGGACGGCGCATCGCGGCTCTGAAAGACGCGTTTGCGGGCGGCTGGGAGCAGGTGCTCGGGCGGGGATCATTCGACGAGGCCGGATGGGCCCGTCTGAAGGCAGCGCACGTGGCGCTGAGCCGCCAGACATACGCGGCCGCGATCGCGCTCGTTCGGAACCCCTGTGCCGTCGTCCCCCTCCCCAAGTCCGGCGCCACGGTGGTCCTCACCCCGCGCATAGAATCGCTGAATCTAGCCGTGGACGACGACGACGCGGACGGCCACACCGCGGGGCTGTCGTACATGGCGCTCGCGGAAAGCGTGAGCAGACGTGTGGGCGGCGCGTCGGTGCACGTCGTGTATTCACCGGATGAGCCGCTCGGCGGCGCGGAGCTGGACGACGCGGCCTCCGTGCTCTTCGTGACGCGAAACGCCGATCGCTCGACGTGGCAACTGGACCGGCTGCGAGAGGTCCTCCGGCTGAGGAGGGAATTGCGGAGGGTGGTCGTGCTCGCGAGTTATACACCGTACGACCTGCTGGCAGCGCCGCGGGACATCGAAGGACTATGTGACGTCGGGTACGTAGCGAGTTTCGAGTTTACAGCGGGCGCTTTGGATGCTGCGGTTGCGGTGATCTTTGGAGAGGAGGTTGCGAAGGGGAAGGTGCCTGTTTGTGGAGCAAATGTACTCCCTGATTGGTTTCCATAGAGCTTCTACTTTGGTTGTCGTATTGATAGCTCTGATCACGCTGATCGTTGAGACTGCGTCACTTGGAATCCAAGAGTAGCGAACGCGTACTTACTGTAAGGACGACCTGCATCCCTTGCTCGACCATTATCATATCGACAGCCGTACAACAATCACTCTTATCGAGCGCTCTTAATGGCATGTTCTGTCTCGGTCAGTGTCAAGTGGATCCGAACGGACCAATCCCGTGATCGCGACGCGACCCTTGTTTGTCTTTTCTGTCATGGCATCCGATAGCGCAACACCCAGTAAGCGATGGACTCAATTCTATGCGGCCCTTCAACTCGCTATTCAGAGCGCCGCGCACAAGTGGACGTCCGTGTCCCCCCGCTCTATATTCTGTGTACCAGTTGTTCAAAGAAGACCCTTCCTTGACCTAGCTACAAGGACTTCTCCGAATGCTTTCCTCTTTGGTGCGAGGAGCAACCCAACGGCGCAGAGGGCGTCTTCAAAACCGTCTCGAGCTTCATCGAAACTCACATCATCGTGCGCCACCACTCCTCAACAATCATCTCTACCTCTCTAAGTTATCTTTCTCATAGAACGGCACGGACAAACTGTACGAGCAGTACGACGTCCAGAAACGGATCGATGTTCTACATGGCGTCGTGACCGAAGCGCGCACACGACGACAGCGGGGCGAGACGCCTACGGCAGATCGCTGGCGTGAGGACCTGCAGCCGCGGGAAGCGACGCGCGGGCGGACGATACCTACCCTCGAACGGGAACGGGACTTGCTCCGTGCGCGACTCGCGCAGGTGCGTCACCAAACGTGCAGACAAAATTTACATTGATTGACCAACGCAGATGAAGAAGGAAAACATGGAGCTGTATGATCAAGTGCAAGAGAACGTGGCGGCACAGGAGCGAACGGAGGCCAAAACTACGGAGATTTTCGCATTTTTTGACGAGGTTCGTGCGAAAACACCCTGTGTGCTGTGCTCTCGGACTGAGTAGTCGCCTGCTGGTCAGATCTACGCCAAGTGGCGGGAACTGCCACTGGAAGACGTACAGGCGTGGACGCTTTTGACAACCGAGACACAAAGTGCTATAAACCCTCCTCCATGACGATGGTAACGGAGTTTTCTTGGCGTTTTATTTACATGTAACACTGTCTCCACATACACGGTTGTAACCACCTCGTTTCGTCTGCGCCTAATGCACACACTCCCCGAGATGAGGTCGGTTCGAAAAATGTTGCGCTACTGCCGTACTCGTACGTGAGCCCGAGGTGGCGGTGCAGATACGTTGGCTGGACCTCTCGGGAAGGACTGCAGATGATTGCCGGAAGGGGAGACAACACCAAGCAAGGGCTATGAGAGATGTCAGTGGTACCGACATGAGGCACGAATGGGAACGGAGGGCGGGTATGGAGCAGCCGTTGCGGGTAGGCGGGTCGAAAAATAAAATAAAAAGAAATAGGATATTGGGTGCTTGATCTAACAGTCACGTCCCTCATCAAACTAGTTCCCCGTTCTCGTTTCTTCTACTTGCTCATCTCATTTCATCCTTTTTCTTGCTTGTCTCTTCTCTCTTCTCCTATGCGAAAATTATTTACAAGGGACAAGCCCAAGCTCGCCAAAGTCACCCCGGCTTCGAGGGATGTCCCTCCTCCAGATCTTACTTCGTCCAATTCTTCCGAGGTCACTTTTGTACCGTCTTTCTCTCTTTTCTGAGTCATCTCATCCTCGCAACAGGATTTCCATGCGACCCAACCACATCATCCGCATTTCCAGCCATTACAAGCCCTTCACCAGCTCCGTCCCACTTCCGCCGCCCGTGACACCCACCATCCAGCACCCTCGTCTGACGATGAACACTGGCACGTCCTGCCTTCAGAATCCAACCACGGTTCCGCAGATACCGCAAAGCTCGTCCCTTTAACTTCTTCTCGCTCGTCTTCTCTCGCCTCCCTCCCTCCAGGGGCATCACCGCCCCTCGCCAACCCGTCTGTTACTACCACGCGGACCGCGTCACCATTTTCGGGAACAAACCCTGCCCGTTCATCCCATCCCAAGGAGACCAGAGAACGAGAGAAAGATCGCCGCGGAGGTGCCGCCGCGGTCAGCATCCTCAACGCCCTCAACCCCCAGTTCGCACCTCCCCCACCAACCAACAACGTCGACGCCACACGCACTATCCGCGACGACGATACCGTCGTATATGCTCCGAGCGAGGGTTCTTTCCGCTGAAGAAAAAAGGGAGCGCGGTGGTTTTTGGGCTTGGGCTAGTTCGGGCGGCGAGCGTGATAGGGACCGGCGGGAGATCCATCCACGGGAAGATGGTCAACAGGATCTCATGAGAATGATCGGTATTGCCCCTTTGCACTCCCAGCCGATCTCTCTTCGCTCACCCCCCCCTTTTTCTTCTTAGGTTACCTGACCGCTACCTCGTCCGAGGACTGGGCCGTCGTTCTCGAGGTCTGCGAACGTGCTTCAGCTACCGAAGCGAACGCCAAAGAAGCCGCAAAGGCTCTTCGTAGGGAGTTCAAGTGCGTCACCCTCGTTCTGACCTATCCATTTCTTCTCAATCCGCTCTAAACTCAGATACGGCGAGGCGCCGCAACAACTATCAGCAGCGCGGGTGCGCATCCAACCTGTCATATTCATCCTTCTTTGATCTCATCTGCACAGCTCTGGGCCATTATGTTGAGGAATTCTTCTGAAATCTTCGTACATCAATGCATGAAAAGCAAGTTTATGGACACCCTCGAGGATGTTCTCACTTCGCAGCGCACTTCACCCGTCGTCCGCGAACGATTGCTCGATGTGCTCGCAGCCGCAGCTTATGCGAGTTCCGCGACGTCGTTGAAAAATGAGTCCAGCTTTCGTCTCCTTTGGAGGAAGGTCAAGCCCCCCGGGAAACCTGACGAGGTCAGCTTAATCAACTTCATGCGTACGGTCTCAGTCACTGATCAAGGCATCCTCCAGGGTGTACCCTTCGATCCTGACGACGCGATGTTTAATCCCCCCTCACCAAGGCGGAGCTCCGCATTCAGCCCAACACCTGGTTACCCGCCTGTACACCCGCAATCACTTCAATCTCCAGCAGTCCCCAACGTTCAGCCTCAAACTCCGCCACCACCACAGCCTCAGCCGCAGACCCAAACGCCGCAACAGCCGACCCGGCCGAAGCGTGAGGCGCCCAATCAGGGTCTTCTCCAGCGCGTAATTCCGCCTGAAGAGGATATGCGACGACTGTTCCAGGAATGCCGCTTTGCGCATGGGAACGCTCAGCTTCTCTCTGAAGCCCTTACGTATGCATCTCCGGAAGATCTGAAGGAAAAGGACATAATCAAGGTAGGTACCTGCTCTACTTTCGGCGAGAACGTGGCTAATAACGTATCCAGGAGTGGCACGCAAAGTGCCTCACCTCCCAGGATCTGATCGCTGCACAGATTCCGTGGGCGACCGCGGGGGCAGATCGCTCGCGTGCAGCTCGTGAAGCTCAGCAACAACAACAGTTGCAGCAGCAACGAACGATCAAACGCCGTAATTCACCTCATCGTCAGAATCAGAAGCAAGGGAATGGCGAGGACTCCCCCGTGGAGCCAACACCCGAGGAACAACTACTCGGAGCGTTACTTGAGGCAAATGGGGCACTCACCTCCGTGTTGCGAGACTACGACGACATCGAACGTATAGGCATCGAGCGCGAGACGTTGGAACGCAGCCGACAAGAAGTCCGTTTAGATCGCTCTGTAGGTTACTGCTGGTGTGACACCTTTACTGCATATTGATGACCCTCTGCAGAGGAATGTGGTAGATGACCGCGGCTATGTTCACCACCTCGATATCGTGCCTCCGTCCCTCGGATCCTCCTCACGCAGCCCTTCGCCCTCGCCATCTCCTTCCCCGAAACCACCTCCCATACCCATTCCCGCTGTGCTCCAACCGCACGCGGGCCAACCCCATCCATTACCCCCGATCCCCGTCCAGCATCAACCAAACTACGCACCAACTCAACCATTACTTGCCTTGCCTCCTCCTGCACCGCATGGCCCTCGCTCACCTGGCCTTGTGTTACATCGCTCCCACACACCGTCGCCTGAACGGGGTGGGCTTCCCCGACCCTCTCTACACGCCGCAGTTCCTCCTAATTCCGCCCCACCATTCTCCGGGGACGCACCGAATGGCGGCGCGTTGAAGCCTTCTTTGGGTATCATCGTCCCACGTGGGGACAACGAAGGCGAGGACGAAGACGGCGAGGAAAATATCCGCACGCCGATCAGACCGAGCGCCAAGGCCCTGGGAAAACGGCGAATCGTCGAGGCGGAAGAGCCAGATCGTAAGCAACTCTCTATCGTTTCAGAGATCTGTCATTGACACTCGCGTGGCGCACTGCTAGCAGACGCATTCAATCCCGATGACCTCTTCTACGAGCGTACTGACGTTCGCGATACGAGGAACCCTGTGCAGGAAGATAGTGGGATGAGCGACTCGGACTCGGACTCGCTGCCCCGGAGTTGGCCGCAACAGCCCGTGCACTATGCTTACGACGCAGTTGCTGAGCGCACGCAGCGCTTGATGCAGCAGATGTCGCTGGTCAACGGGGTGCACTGAGTGTTGTTCATGATTTTTTACTGACAGAGTACGCGAGCGGGGGATGATCTAAGGATGCTTGGGTTATTACCGCTAATACTCACCACGCAATGTTTGATATGTACTTGCTGCATTTTATTAACTGTATCGTGCTGCTCGAGGCGCCAACAGGGTTACGGACCCCCGCACGGACCAACCATCATAAGTTAGCGTCGTTGATGTTTGGCACTGTTTGTTCTTACGTGTGTTTTCCCAAGCAAGTCAAGTTAACAAGTGTCAAGTCAGCCCTGCTGCTGTCGTCCTCGTACACTATACTACCCCGTTCCCGTCCCCTTCAACCTGTACTAAACGCATGGCAAAGCTCGAAGCTACCGACGACAGCCTCTATGATGGTGATTTCTTTCCTTGCTTCCCTGTTCGTTACTCTATGTAACAATCAAAACTTCAGGCCTCTATGGCGAAGAGTTCGAAGAAGATTTTGCAGTTTCCGCTCTTAACAACCCTCCCAACATAACTGACGCTGCCGGCGACGATGCCGATGCTGAACTCCTCGAACCACCAGAAGACGTGACCCCTGCTACCCTAGAACCCGAGGCAGCGAAGCCCATCCCCACGCTGGACTCGCGGCCGCGTCTAAGCAACGCTGATGCACTGCCCCCAAAACCGGCTTCTGCAAGTGGTGGTGGTGGTGGTGGTGGTGTCCCGCTCTCCTATTCGGCGCAGGTGGCAGAACAATTCTCTTCCTCTTATCGACAGACGCCTAGCCAGGAACGGGGGCGACTTGACGCCGCGCGTCTCGCACAGTTTCAGGTTAACCAGACCGGCGCTCCGTCGTCTGGCGCTACGAGTCCCACGACCGATGCGCAGGCGAGGCCGATTCGACCGTCCGAGATGAAAGACGAAGGGTGCGTCTGTCTTCTTGGTCATCGTCGCGTTGTTGTACGTGAAGGGCGGTGTGCCGGTGTCAGCTACTTAGCGGTAGTCTCCACGCGTACGAACTGCTACCCTGCTACATGCGTTTTACCAGATGTTACGGCGAGCTTGGACGGCCTCGCGCCTCACGTACCGTCTCTTCGTTTTCTTCATATTTCCATATCTTGCTACCAAGATGTCGTCAAAACTTACTTGTGTTCTCCGCTATGTCGCTTTACTTCGCCTACGCCTACGCCTATCGTCCACTCTGCATCTGCACCTCTGTCGCTTATCTCGTTTCCGGTACTACCCGCCACGTGCTTACAGCAAGATGTTTGTCGGCGGCTTATCCTGGGATACAACCGATGGTACTTTATCTCTGCTCATCCTACCCCCCTCCTTTTGCAATGTCATGTCCATTTTGCTAACTCACTGAATGTCCGGCGGCGGCGTGTGATGCTCTTTATCTTTATTCTTTTCCTTCCTTCCTTTAACTAGAGGGCTTGCGAAACTATTTTTCCGAGTTTGGCAAAGTCGACGCCTGCACCATCGTTCGGGACGCCGACGGCAAGTCGCGCGGCTTTGCATTCCTCACGTTTGAGGAGCCCGCGTCCGTCAACGCAGTCATGATCCGGGAACACTTCCTGGACGGAAAGGCCGTCCGTGTACCGCACCATTTGCGCCTTCTTCGCCAGCTAACGGTCGTACAGATCGACCCTAAACGTGCGATTCCGCGCGAAGAGCACCTGCGCAACACGCGGTACTTCGTCGGCGGCTTGGCACCGCATTCGACCGCGGATTCGATGCGTGTCTTCTTTTTCCAAATATGGAAAGGTGGTCGACGCCACGGTAATGGTGGACCGCGAGACGGGCCGGTCGAAGGGCTTTGGCTTTGTCACGTTTGAAGATAACAGCAATGACGCTCAACTGGTTGGAAAGTTGGGGCTCATTCTCGATGACAAGCAGGTGAGTTTTCAGCGCGCATTTTATTGTCGCTTAGACTTATCCCGCTCGCGCTTAGATTGAAGTGAAAACGGCACAACCACGCAGCCAACGCGATCAGCAACGACTCGGACATGCTGCTACCACGCCAACCAACAATTACAACAACGGCCAAGTCGCGGCAGGTAACGCCTCGCCGATGGGCACAACATGCCCTACATGTCGATGAACAACCCCGGCGCCGGCGACATGTCGATGATGTACCAACGCATGATGAGCGGATGGGCAACACGCCATACGGCGCGATGATGGGCGGGGGCATGGGCATGATGGGGGCTTCAACCCGATGATGGGCATGGGCATGGGCATGGGGCGATTCGGGATGGGAGGTATGGGCGGGATGGGCAACGCGGGCGTCGGCGCGATGAGCCCATGGCGAGCGCGGGCAACATGGGCGGAGGAGCGAACATGGGATGACCGGCGGCGGCGGGGTCGGCGGGATGCGTCTTGGGATGGGCCCGATTGGCATGACGGGGGGGGGCGGGCATGGGGGCATGGTCCCTGCGGGTGCTGGCATGGGTGCTGCGGCGGGGATGCAAGGCGCTGCTGCTGTGCTGCTATGGGCGGGATGGGCATGGGCATGCGGCAGAATATGGGCATGATGGGCGGTGGGGTTGGGCGTGGTCGGCCGGGGATGAACCAGGGCCCTGGGCCTGCGCGGGTCACGAATCGTGGACAACATGGGTTCCACCCGTATGCGCGGTGACGTCGTCGTCCTTGGGGTCTCACTTATCTTGGCGGTTTGCTTCTGTCGCGCTTTGTTTTCACCTGTTACTACTACTAAGTTACTTATCTGCATTGCGTATCATCATAGTGTCCTTGTCTGTCTATCTGTCTGTCATGTTTGTTTTTGCTTGGAATCGCGAAACGGTTACACATCACATGCCGACCATATACTACTACGTTCTAC